>JAYMSW010003266.1:0-12458 GCA_036897725.1 Erodium texanum | reverse complement strand
ACATGCTGCGTGGTCCCCACGCTCCTCTCGCGCCACCCGCTCGTGTGCTTCCCCTTTCCTTTTTCTTTTTTATTTCCAAATCCAGCAAGGCAAGGGGACACCAATTATTTATTACACCACCTAATTATGTATTTAACAACCCTAATCGATTCATAATTGGTCGGACTGTCCCCATCACCTCATGAGCTTGCATGTTTTTTTCCAAGAAAAAAATCCCAAAACTAAATACAGATAATTATAAAATACAAAAACCAGTACTAATCTTGAATACAACTATACAAGCAGAGCATGACGTCATGCTTAACAGGCAATATTAGGGACCACGTTCACGTGTTGTCTTCGCTTTCCGACACGTCAAAGCACACATGGATCGCGCCCTCCTCCTACTTTCTTTTTTAATTATTATTTATGGTATAGTTTTCTGTGTCGCACGTGTGGAGCCGACTGACTTCCTGCAAAAAGCACAGTCCTTCAAGCGTAGCGTGACTTCAATCGTGAGTCCTGGGGCCCACACCCCTGTCAGCTCTATGTTTGTCCATATGTGTACCGTTCAAACCGAACATCACGTCAGAGATACCCCAAATACCGGAGAGAAGCAGCAGCATCTTTTTCATCATCGTTTACTGCGATTTACCACGTGAGCCGCACCACGTGTCGGATAAAGAATCATCGTGCGTTAAATTAGATCCCATCCGACGGTCACGGGTGAGAGAGCACCAGCTCTTGGCGTGCGGCCCACCCCCATAGTAACTCTCATCGTGTTACCGTTACAGCTCAGGAGAACTGGTCGTTTGTGTAATTATCGATTCACTGTGTTCTTCGGGTTTTAACCTGCTTCTAGATATTTTTATATTCTCGAAACATAAAATAATTTCCTTTTATATCAACAAATTCTAACACACATGACTAAAAATGTCCTTCATAGATTAAATTCTAACACATATAAACCTTAAAAGTTTAGCAGAGTTATTAAAATGGGGTAATTAGAGCAAAGCATCGTGTATGTCCCGTGTGGTCTCTTCTAACACCCACATTTAATTGTGTTATGTGTTAAGCGTGTGAACTTGGTTTGACCGGTCTCCGATCTTTATGAGCCCAACTGCGGATCACGTGGGAAAGGTTCCAAAATTTTCTGTCTCAACGTGCCTGTCTTCATATCTATAATAATTACAGACTATTTCTTTTTTATTTTAGGAAAATATTATTGTATTAAAAAACAAAAAAAATAAAGCGAAAGCAGGTAATTCCGGTACAACGCTGTCTATTTTACAGTGACTGCGCTTGGAAATTCAGTGGCAGCAGTGAGGTCACAGATTCACCCAACTTTGATTTTTTTTCGTGATCTTGAGCACCGGCTGATCGATCTAGATCCAACGGCAATGCTCATCCCTACATGTAGACTGTTCACGCGTCTGATCGGGGCTCAGTGAATGAGATGTCTAAAATAACCTTCCTAGATTTACGTATTTATTTATTCGTGCCATTCTGACTCTCAGACCAATCATGCCGGTATGAAAAGGGAAGAGAGAGAGAGAGAACTTGCAGCTGACGATAAAGAAGAAAGCGTCCTGTTTCTTGTGCGAGCCTAATCTGCGTACATCTCTCACTATCTCTGCGCAGTGCGTTGCTTTTTCTTGCTTGTAGCACCTCTCCCTCAAAGCAGAGCAACCGGAACAGATCCGAGAGAGACGGAGCGGTGGTGGTCGCCGGAGTAATGACGGGGGCCGGATCGTCGTCGAGGTTGCCAACGTGGAAGGAGAGGGAAAATAACAAGAGGAGGGAGAGGAGGAGGAGAGCCATAGCGGCGAAGATATACTCGGGTCTTCGAGCTCAGGGCAACTACAAGCTTCCCAAGCACTGCGACAACAACGAGGTTTTGAAGGCGCTCTGTGCAGAAGCTGGCTGGATCGTCGAAGAAGATGGGACTACCTATCGCAAGGTACTAATCTAATCGATTTGGCTGAACCGATTGTTTTGTTTTAGCCGTTTGCTTGATCTGATCTTCAATTGGTTTCAAGTGATTTTGCTATTTTCTGGGTTTCTTCACTTGATTCTCTAGATCTACAAGCAAGTGTCGCTTTGAGTTCAGATTTTGGTGTGAACGGTTTTCATTGATTTATGTTTTTTTTTTATAATAAATATTTTTAGCTGTTCACTTGGTCTTCATCTAGAAATGATGTTGGATTTTTTTTTTTCATTTTCAACTAATTTAAATGATCGTTGTCATGCTTCTTATAGTATTGCTCTGACGATTTCTTTTCTGGGTTGTGATTCACAAACAAGTGTGGATTGGGAAAAGAGAGGTGGGTCAACAAAAGCTCTGAGCTTTCAGGCACTTATTTACATCTAGTTTGGTTACAAATCATGAAAATTTCCTGTTTTTTTTTGCTCTATCTGCAATATATGATCAGACTAGTAGTTAATTGTTCTATACTGGTAATATTAATTCTCCAATTTTGATGTTGTTGACATGCTGAAACTGATGTATAGGCCAACACTTTTCCCATTTTCCAGATTGGGTTTTGGAGACTGTAAAATCTAGCTGAACTTGGAAAGTAACAATTGCAGTTTTAGCTATAGTGATTCATATATATCATTATCTTGGTGAATTGAAGCTCATGTTTGTGTTACTCAAAAAAAAAGTTCATGGTTGTGTGTGGTTTTCTCCACAGGGATGCAAGCAACCAGCTATGGAGATTGGTGGCACTCCAACAATCATGAGTGGGACTTCCTCTCTTCAACCAAGCCCTCAATCTTCAGCCTTCCCTAGTCCTGTACCTTCCTACCATGCCAGCCCAACCTCCTCCTCCTTCCCCAGCCCGTCCCGTTATGAAGGGAACCCCTCCACATACCTCCTTCCATTCCTCAGAAACATAGCCTCCATACCCACAAACCTTCCTCCTCTCAGAATATCCAACAGTGCACCTGTAACCCCGCCTCTCTCTTCCCCAACTTCCAGAGGCTCTAAGAGGAAGACTGATTGGGAGTCCCTCTCCAATGGCTCCCTCAACTCCTTCAGACACCCTCTCTTTGCTGCTTCTGCTCCTTCTAGTCCTACTCGACGGAACCATCTTACACCTGCCACTATACCTGAATGTGACGAGTCAGATGCCTCCACTGTGGACTCTGGTCGCTGGGTTAGTTTCCAGACAGTGGCGGCTCCCTCTGTGGCTCCTCCTTCACCTACATTTAACCTAGTCAAACCTGTACTGCCTCAGCAGAGCTCGGTCCAAGATGCTGTCAGTGGAGAGAGGGCTAGAGGTTCTGAATTTGAGTTTGAGAGTTGCAGAGTGAAGCCCTGGGAGGGTGAGAGGATCCATGATATCGGAATGGATGAACTGGAACTTACACTTGGTAATGGCAAGAACAGATGATCATGACCCTAACATCTTGTTCAAGATTTTCTTTGAAAATGCATGAACTTTGCAGCATTGCTTGAAGATCTCTGGTGATTACTGCCTTCAAATACGACGCGTCCCTGTCTTCTTTTCCTTTCAATATATGTACAGTTTTTTTTTTTTTCTGTGATGAAGTCATTAGAGGAGCATAGACTGGTTGACAAGAAAAGTTCTGCTAGTTGGAAAGTAAGAATGAAACAATTGATTTGGGAGTTTCTATTATCCTCCCTCACATTGTTCATGCTTACTGTTTATTCATTCAAACTCTTGTTTATGGGTCATCTATTGTAGAACCTCATTTCAATTCTCATTGGGATGATTCTTGTGAGATTGTATTGTTTAGTTTTTGGGTTTCTAACTTTGAAGAAACACGGGCTGGCTGTCAATGCCATTAGATTGTGGTAGAACAGAATTAGTAGTAGTTACCTGTTAGCACCATCGCTTGTCTCCTTCTTTCAGCATTTTTATGAAATGAACTGCATTGTTTTGCCATTTCATGTGTATTTGATTTGTGGGGATTTCTTTGTTCGAGCTGTCTGTTTTGGGACACTGAACCTCAAAACCAAACTTGAGTTTGAGTACATTGTTGCTGGCTTGATGCCTTTTGTCTACAGTGAATACGTGTCGCGTGTATGACATATCATCTTCATCTTCATGGCATGTACCTTATCCATGTGAAACAATGACCAAGCTGCAACTTGTTGGGGTGGGTCAAAAGGGCATCTTAGAAGGAAACCGGAAAGAGTGACCCACCCTCCATGTGATGTGTTGTGTGAGCATGTGGACCGACGCTTCACATTTTGATGCTACTTCCAATTATTGCATGCCTTGAGCAAATAAATACCATAGCTTCATTTCTGTATTATTGGTGCTTGCATTTATCGATCCACTGACTCCCCGTCCATCTCAACCCATTAACATTTGAGCTACATTTAAGTGCTTTACGATGTTTCCTGACTTTCATGGAATTGTTGACCTAAAGGCTTCGCTTAATATTCCATTTTCATCTGTAAAAGAGAAAACCCAGAGGGAGCTCTCAACCTGGCATCAATATATATTCTAAACTCTTAACCTTTTTGTCTTGAGTTATTGGGTCGGTAATCTCACCTAATTCAGATTAGAGGGGATCTTAGTGGATCATATGCCTGGGATAAGTTAGAATTAGATACGGAATTGGTAATAAAAAAATGAATAGCTAAAAGAGCTTTGTACTCATGGCTATATTTGTACAATGCATGTGCAACAGAACCAAAGATAGCATCCTCATTGATACCAGAAAAGAGAAACCAGAATACAATTGTGAGAAACCAGAATACAATTGTCACCAAATCAGAACATATTTGATCAAGTCCAAGGACACGGAGAAGAAACTTAAACTAAGCATTATTATCATTCAGGGCATTGAGAGGGGCGGTGCTACAACTCTCAGGCACTTACAGGTTCGGTGGCTTTCTTGAGCCATGCCATCTCGGATTCGTTCATGTAAGAAGCCAAGTGGTCCCTGCACTTGGAATGGTAGCTATTCAGCCACTCCACTTCTTCTGGTGTCAAGTGGCTCAACTCTATCAGCTTCCTTTGGTATGGTGCCTGACAACACAAGAATAGTCAAACTTTAGAAGAAAGGCCATCCCACTACATCCAATTATTTTTTAAAGTTAATATCAGGAAGAAAATGTTTACTGTAATGTATTTGGTGCACACAAATACACAAATTGCCTTGTAAAAACCAACATAACATGTCACCAAGATAGTGGACTCATTTAAACTTACCCATGTTATGTGCTCAAAACACAGATAGCCCTTGTCACCAAAATTGAATTTCGTATCAGCCTGGTTGATCACTAACACATTCTCCAATCTTATACCAAAATTCCCATCCTCATAGTAACCCGGCTCTGAGAGAATGGCAATATCACCAATGAATCATCAGTAATGTCATAAATACTATTCTGGTCTCTCAACATAGCAAAGAACAACCAAACAAAGACAGATATTACAGCACTGACCATCTGTAACAGTCATTGAAGCTTGAAGTGGCACATTCCGTGGTCTAAAGCTAATTAGATGAGGTCCTGCAAAACATAGTTAACCCAAAAGAAAGTCCATCAATTAGCATTAGATCAAACTAAATGTAAGTCCATCAATTAGCATTAGATCAAACTAAATGTAGGTTCATAGTAATAAGGCAGTTATTGATCACTAACCTTCATGAACGTTTAGGTAAGATCCAATTCCATGACCAGTACCATGTCGATAATCTAGGCCATACTTCCACAAAGGAACTCGAGAAAGAATGTCAAGCGCATGACCTATACATAAAAATTAGTCAAGGAGGGGGGATGTACACTTCAATTCAAACAGCTCATTCAATGGTGAAAAGGTTGAAGCATATATAATAGGAAAAGACTAATACCATTGGTTCCATTAGGAAACCTAGCATTTCCAAGAGCAATATGACCCTTGAGAACCTGCATCAAATCCATTGACATAAAGATGCAAACACTCATGTAAGTAACGAATATCATGAAAAAATTAAAATCACATGATAAATAAGGGGAAAAGGTATGGGTTCTGGACCACATACCGCAGTATAGCATGCTTTTTCATGCTCTGAAGGTTTTCCAAAATGAACTGTTCGGGTTATATCAGTAGTCCCATCTAGATACTTTGGCCCAAGAAATTTAAAGCATTAGATTAGGAAAAGAAAGAAGAATGCCAACTGCTGCTCTAAACATAACTATAAATTTCAATGCATCAAACTATTAGTGAAAGATGTACAAACCTGCGCTCCTGAATCAAACAGATAGATCTTATTTGGATCAAGCTCGGCACATGTATCTGGACTTGGTCCGTAATGGATGATAGCTGCATTTGGACCAACTGATGAAATAGTAGGAAAACTTAAGCCCCTAAAGTTCTGCAAAAAAAAGAAACCCTTGTGTTGTCAAATGCCACGGAAATGCAAAATAGAATAGAGCAATATGAACAAATATATACAGTAATATAAGAAATTTCTCTAAGCAGCCACTTGAGCCAATTTATTTGGTCAAAATATCAGTTCACCCACTCCCAAAACCAAAGCAAAACACAGCTGCTCTAGAAGTGAGAACAGGTATGTACGAGCAGGCTCCAAATTCTGAATTGCTACTTTGGACATGCACAGGAAAGTATTAATTCTACTGAACGATCAAAATATAAACCTTCTGTACCAGCTTAACCTACAACAAAAACACTTGATCTTCCTTCTGTTCAACAAAAGAAAACTGTTGCTACTCTTCCTACACAATCATTAGCAAACTCATAATCCAATATGCTTTTATACTTCATCTTTAGTACTTTATTCTATACCACATCTTTTGCAATTCTTTATCAGATGAAATATCCTACCTGAAAAGAAAACTAAGCACTTGAATAAAAACCGACGTTAATGCTTGTGTTCAAAGTTTCAATGAGTTGTTGGAGGCCACACAATTTGTGCCAACAATTATCAAAGGAAACAAAATCAAAAGGTGCAATCACTAACAACCACATTCTTCACAATAAAAGTAAGTGATACTGCAGAAGAAGTATTTTGTTACACCTGTGTAAATCAATGCTTATTTTCATTACCTCTTTTGATGCTCTGAAACTCTCCAGCTTATCACTAACAGTCACTTCAGTCAGTTTAGTGGTTCCCCTGCCACATCTCATACCAAAATAAGGATCAGGCACATGTTAATAGAAAAGTCCATTGGGTTCATTAAAGGCAACATTAGTGTATTAATAAAAAAAATACAATGTGCATAAACAGTTCATATCTGATTCGGCACTTTAAATATCACTGGTTCTCCACTAGTAAATACTAAAGATAACTAGCCTAAATACCTTACATGTAAATACTATACAGAAAAATGTATCATATTCAACGCAATGTTCTATTCTATGTATTTATTTCTAATTTAGACAATGCCAGAAAGCAACTAGCCTAAAGTCACCATTCATGTAAATACTAAATCAGATAAATGTATCCTATTTATAGAAACATTGACAAGAAACAAACTTACGGATTTTTTCGCTCTTTTGGTGCTTCCCCTTCATGAAAGTAACCGGCAGCTCCATATATCTCCTGCATCTGCAGGTAACATGCAGGCTTAAGCAGTCAGACTATGTTCCTTACTACTTTATAGGCAATTTGTATGTTCAAAGGTTTGAACTCAAGACCATACCAAGAGAATATACAAAATTCAGTTAATCACATCAGAAATACCTGCTTGTCTAACCAAACAAGATACTGCACAACAGCAGCACCATCACGAACATGTGCCTTTCTTAACCCATCCAACTCCACTGGGTTCTGAAATTTTAAGAGAATTGTAATAATGGTTCAAAGTAGTTCTCAAAAAGATTATCCTTATCATCATCTTTAGAAAATTAATATGCTGACATGTCACTATTATTCTGCTTCCACACCTGCCAATCAAACATGATGCTGAAAGCCTAATAATACTGTAAAAATACCAGAATCCAAAATAATGTGATAAGATAGGAAGTGCAACCTTTAGAGCTTTTGGTAGAGCCAAAGGTGATTGCTGAAGATGAACCTTATTGGGATTAAGCTTCGTATACAAAGCATAACAGCATGCGCTAGGGTCAACCCATACAAGTTCATTGATGCTCTCTCCTTCCTTTGCACCATTAGCTGCAGAAGAATGTCTGAGCTTGTTAGCTGCAAGCAATGCTGCATCTGATCCCACTGCACTATACTCCCTGATTTCAATTCCATTTTCCACCATATAAGAGTTCACCTACACACATTGCATTTGTCAATATGCTATAACCCAACACATTTTCAAACTTATCCTCTAAGATGAAAAAGAGAATTTAACTATGGTTTTATATTATCATTCTTTGTTCAATCCAGTATGAGCTAAGAAATTCACAATCTTATGATTTAATACACCAAAAAGGAATAAAAAGAAATAGTTAGTGCGGGTTAGAACATCAAATAATTAATTTCTCATAAGTACCAAGACAGTTTGAAAAAATGGATTGCAATGAAACTTACCTCAGCAGAGGCCTTCTTCTTGTCCACATAAAAGAAAGCCGAGTCCAAAGTTACTATAGCAAATGCATGAACAACTGGACAGTAGGGTACATCAGTTCCACGGATATTGTACAGCCAGGCTACCTGCAACATAGACATTACATGAAATAAGACCCTAGGCTGGAGAAAAAAATCAATCATGGGTCATAAAAATTAAAAACAGGTTCACTCTGAAAAGAAGCAACGGTAAAAGTACTGCACATGGAATCCGATCAACTCACCTCATCAAGCGCTGTTATAATTATCCCAGAAGCTCTCTCTTGTATGAGTTTCTCTCTCAAATCCTTCAACTTGTCTGCAACAGAACGGCCGGCAAATTCCAGTGGGTGCACATTAACAAGATTGGTTTCCGCTAGTGGTCGGGTTTTCCAAACTTCATCTACCAAATTTGTGGAAGTTTGAACCAGCTTCTGTTGTTTTTTGGAAAAGGCACGCTCCCATGTTTGTGCAGTGGTTACGGAAACACACCAAGGGTCAATACCAACAGCAGCATCTTTGGGGAGGTTCTAACAGCAAATCATGTAATCAACTCAGATAGCTGAAACTTATATATGTACCAAGTATTATACACTACTCACTGTTATGAAGTTCCAAACAGCAATTGGAATTATATATTGCCTAACCTCTAACTATTCTGCTATTAAACTACACTCCTCCAAAAGTAACCACTAAAAGGCATCATTCTACAGTAACTCATGAAATTATTATTGCAAGATATCTATAATCATGCATGTTAAGGCTAGGTATGCCAACTCAACCTTTTGTTATCAAAAGGAGTACAATAATACAGATTGATTGGAACGGAGCAAGAATTTAAATGTGTGAAACCTTAATAATGAGTAGAATTGCATGCTTTGACCAACACTTGGACCCAATAGACCAGATTCCGAATCATTCCTAGAGCTATGCCCAATACAGTTTAAATATGTACACATTCATGTGAACACAAAGAACTCAGCAAACCCAATGACAATCAAGGAGAAATGCTCCAACAAGGAGTTAAGCAAAAAAACAGATAAGGACAAATCAAAATCATAACCAAAGGACAAAGATATACGGATGGACAATACAAAGAACAAACCTCTAATAATACAAAAATCAGGCAATGACACAACAGCCTTTTTACAAGTTTTGCAACTTGTCTAAACAATGTCAAACTGAAAAAAATGATTCCAACTTCAATAAAAATTTCCAGAAGATTGTAACTCACTTCTGCCATCCAAGCATCTACAGGCGGGTCTTCTCCCATACGCATGAGAGTCCACTGGTCACTCAGCTCTTGTGTTCCCTGCAAGAAATACCGTCCATCTGTCCACAGCCGTGCATCAACCTTTGTAATGAGTGCCAATCCTGACCAAATTCAAACAAACCACTGATCAGCAGCAACACAATATTCATCCACCTGGCTTGATTATATCAGAACCAAACAAAAAGGTTGAGCACGAGTAACAAATCCCACACTAAGTCCATTAAATTAAAATGGGTCCTTAATAATGGGAGCAAAAAGTTCGTCCTTCTAAGATAAGATATCATTTCCTCAAAACAGAAACCTAATAAAATCCATATTCGATTATAAAAAATCAAATCTGAAATCACAAGAGCATGTAAACTAACCAGCACTTCCACTGAATCCAGAAACGAACTCGCGCCTTTTGTCCCGAAGAGACACATATTCGCTCTGCAGCAATCGGCCAATCATAAACAACAAGTCAACAACCACAAAATTATTTCCTCAATCAAGATGACTCTTGATGTGTTCATCAATCATACAAATAATAAAATTAAAATTAGAAATAAAAAAATCATAAGAAAAGAGAGGAGAGATCAGATATCTCAGAGCACAAGAGGACCTGATGATAATCTTCAGATGGCACGATCAAGGCGTCGAGAGGCGGAGAGTGAGAAGCCATTAGAGACCTCAAGGCGGAGAGAGTATCAGCCATGGCTCCGATTCTCGGTTGATTTCAGTTTTTTGAATCTCTCTCTCTCTCTCTCTCTCGTATCAATTTAAGCTCTCAATCAACAGATTGACTTCAGAGAGTTTCGAGAGGATATGAACTCTACACATCCACTGCACTTCAGGTTTTGACAATTAATGGGTCGGGATATGCAAATTTAAGGTATAGATGAATTTCCAAATTTACCCTTATTTGTTTTCTTCACGGACCGCCTTTCAGTTTTTTTTTTTTTTTTAAAAAAAAAACAATTTCTATGTTTATCGACATGAAATAATAAAAAGAAATTGATAGAAACGTGATGTGATCTGTATGAACAAAACAGTATATATAAAGAGCAAAACTCACAAACTGACTTTATTATTCGACCATTTTCACGCTAAATAGTTCCAAACCATTTACATCTCAAACAGTCACGTGTTTAAAATGAGATAAATAAGGAGAAAAACACAAAACTGAAACATTGAAATGCTCAAGAACAAACACAAAACACAGACATAATGGAATTGAATTGACTAAGATGACATGAGGCGGCAAGTAGAGCAAATGTGGTTCCATAACAAAGATGAAGAGAGGTATATGTGGAACTTAAGCAAGCCTCTTGACAACATCAGCCATATACTTGCCCTGATGCTCTGCAAGTGACAGCTCTGCATCACTTGGTTCTCTCGAGCCATCACCGGCAAAAACTCCGGCTCCATATGGAGTGCCTCCTCTGATAGAATCCATCTTAAACATACCGGCCCCGAAGGTGTAGCCAATGGGTACAAACAGCATTCCATGGTGTGCTAGTTGAGTGATTGCTGTCCACCTGCAACAGATGATAGTGAGTAATGTGGAGACCCTTCAGTAGAAGTTCTTTTCAATTGAAGGAGGCCAAAAAAATAAACACAGACACAGATACATGTATTGATAATCCAACAGTGGGGTTTAAGCAGAAGAAATTAGGTGAACATCTCAGAAATCCAAATTCAGAAGACAGTGTGTCTCTCGTTCAAGATTTTCTGGTTTATAAAATCAACTGGAACATCATGCCAAACTAGGTTAACAAGGCTAAACAAATAAGAACTGATCAAATTAGTAGTGATCATGTTTAGCTCAAATAAACACTAATGATACGCCTTTTTATTACTTTGGGTTCTTATGGGTAATCAATTGAGGCAGGATGCAGAAGATTCATAAACTGGGAGAAGATGAAGGCCACATAGACAGTATAATGTCCTACCAATGAAGGATTTTCTGTTATATATTTGAGTTGTTGGTGTAAAACTCAGTATCCTTAATCACTTTCAATACCATTTCTATTGGTAAATATTTAGGTTTCATCGTGTTAAAATTGGAAGAAATCTAACTATGAAACTTCTCTTCTTTTGCAAATGCAATGAACATGACTAGCAGATGATGACTGAAAACCTTCAGGCTTAACATACTCCCTCATCACTAAGCACAGGTTGTTCATCAGTTCCACATGAAGCTTGATTTTCACAAGTGCAACACTAAGCCATAACTAAGTTGCCACACAATAGCTCATGATAGTTGATATTAACAGGTCAATCACGAATAAGAAATCCCATGTTTAACAGCAATCTTCTCATAGGCCAAGTTTTACAAATAATACATACTTTCAGACAGAAATACTCAATTTACAATTTACAGGGAATAGAACACAGTTCATTCCAACAACACATTTCACCTTAAGCTTCATCATGCATTTGCTACCCCATCCAACACATTTAAGCAACACAATCCACTTTTAGAGCAGAAGAAATAAACATCATTGTTGTGTTCTATATCCAAACCAGTTGCTTAAATTGTTCAGGGTTCTCATATAATCTTTAGTTTCTAATTATTAGTATCATTTAGGTTATAAGATCCTACTAATTACTAATTCCACTGCAAAATCACTTTCATATCAAACAGATCAAACCAAAAAGTGAGGCATTGGTGAAGTAAAGCTTACGCGGTGGTTTCCTGGCCGCCGCCTTGGGTCCCGGTACTCACAAAGAACCCAGCCGGCTTGCA
>JAYMSW010003265.1:0-12460 GCA_036897725.1 Erodium texanum | reverse complement strand
CAAGGGCCACCTTTGGGCTTCAACATAATATTGGACAACAATGACAGGATCCAAGATCGGGCAACACATCAACTCCTCAGAGCTAATCTTATTGAGCATATTTGGAGTAAGTTCGGGAATGCTTAGATTTTTATGTATCGTATTTCAATTATATAATTCATATTTTGTGTTTGGATCATGTAATTTCAATTATGTAATTTTCTTTTTATTATAATGAAATTTGAGTTTCTTGTTTTTATTTATCGCTTCAAATGAATTTTCTAAAAAAATAAATTCTGAACTAAAACAATAGTAAAGTTCAGAATCCACTAACCTGTAGCTTAATCAAGCTATTGCCTACTATATGGCAATTTTGAAAGCTTAGGCTAAAACCCACTTTTTAGTTTTCTCTCTCCTCCAAATAATTTTTTTTTAATTGAACAATAGGTAAGTTTTGGATTTGCATTATAGATGCTCTAAGGTATTAGAGTTACATACTGCTCAACTTTAATGGGAGAATTTGATAATTCATATTTTTAAGTATGAAATATTTATCTTATATGTAAGATTGAAGTTTTTGATATTATTGAGGGTGGGTTTTCACACAACGTCGGTCAACTGGATTATGACCGGACTGAGAATTGTGCGCTACTCAATTTTTTTGTGTAAGGCAAGTTTCTAGGAATACTATACCCCAACGTGGACTTCGTTAAGGGAACCCTTTTGTCTCCATACTTCTTCTTACTTTGTACAAAGGCCCTATCCCGAATGATTACTTTTGTAGGGAGGCAAGGTCAGCACCAAAGCTGTTGAGTGGCGAGACAAGCACCTCCGGTCTTGGACTTGTTTTTATGTAGATGACAACTTTATTTATGGTAAAGCATCGCATACTTCACCTTCTGCGTCGTTTCAGTCTCATGTCAGGTCTTATAGTTAATCATGATAAGTCGTCTATATTTTTCAGTGCAAATTGCCCACGACTTGCGAGATATGATTTGCAGTATTATGTTTATGAGACAAGCGGAACATGTCTCTAATTATGTGGGACTATCGAGTATGTTGGGACGTAATAGACATAATGGACTAAAATTTCTCAAAGACCGGATCCTTAAGAGGCTCAGTAGTTGGGATGACATGTTGCTTTTAAAAGCGGACAGAAAAGTTTTACCCAAGACCGTCATCCAAGCGCTGCCCACTTATTATATGTTCGTATTTTTTACTTCCATTTGATTTGATTAAGGACATAGAGATCATCATGAACAAGTTTTGGTGGAAGCAAGGTGGCAGATCAGGTACCAAGATAATATGGAGACCATGAGATAGTTTATGTTATCATTAGGAATCGGGTGGTTTGGGGTTCAAACACCTTTATGACTTTAATTTAGCTCTTCTTGGGGAACAAAGATGGAGGCTGATGACAAACAAAACGAGCCTGGTTAGTCGAATTCTGAAGGCGAGATAATATTCTCGCTCCTCTTTTTTGCAGACTTGTCTAGGTAATAATCCCATTTTTATCTGGCGGAGTAGTCAACACCTCCTTTGGACTCACTCTTGTTGCCTGGTGTGTTTGAGGACACAGATCCAGATATGTTATCACCCTTGGCTCCTAGACCTGACATCTTATATTGGTTCTCATGTACCTAGTCTTGCGTGGTGTATTGTTAGTATACTTTTTTTTTGCCTACCTGTCACTATTGGGATCCATAGAAACTGAGCTTATTTTCGGACAGAGACAAGGAATGCATATTACAAATTCCCTTGAGTATTTCGACAAGCATATATAAAATGTAGTGGCCTATGGAGTAATCAAGTAGTTATATAGTTAAGAGTGCATACTGAACCTTAAATGTGATGCGGGGTAGTGATCCAGGATGGAAAAGGCTGTGGAAGCTTCAGACCCACCCAAGGTGTGTGTATTCTTTTGGGGCCTACTACCTACACGGGTTACTCGTAGTACTCGTCGATTTTACCTGGTATGTCTGGTGTATTTTTCATTGCTTTCATGTAGATGGTAATTAAATAATAAAATCGGAGCTCTAGACAGGGAGCAGCTATAGGAGTTGTATGGACTCCAGATTCCATCAAAATAAACTGATTGTGTATATTTGTACTGTTGTTGAATCAGTCATCATGATTTCCAATCCATTTTCAATTTTGACTCTTTTTACTCACCTCTACTGTGTAGAGAGTGTCTTGATCTTATTACAACATTTCGTCCTCTTTTTAAAATTTTACTATCCTCAGAAGAAAGAAAAGATGCCACTGAGATCAGGTCATTGCAAGTCTTGTTACTTTGGTCATGCGTCACGTGATGGGCAGGGCATGGTCAATTTCAGTGCATGACAATGTCCTACCACATATGTCCAGTTGATAACTTTGTTCAGACATTATTGTATTATGGTGTTGTCTTGTCGCTATGTGATGCTCAGGCTTTTTGTCGTCTGCTATCAAAAACATGCATCTGAGTTTTGACCATTCCTTTCATGGTTTGAGTTATGATTTCTTTCTTTTCTTTGCTTCTCCTTCTATAGTGGCAGCAGGACCATGACACTGCAATTCTCAGAGTATAATTACCTTTCTACCCTTGCCTGCAGCTCCTGTCACCACTGCAACACTGTTGCAGTAATTGTATCAGTAATAAGAGAGTGGATTGTGTTTCCACCAAGGTAAAAAGTCCAGTTAGTCTCCAAATCAACTGATTTCATTTGCTTGTTCCAATTTAAATCTTTCGTGTGGGATATGCGTGGAGTATTTAATAATTCACATTCAAGCTTAGACCTACCTTTAATAATACTCACGAGTCGGTTTATTTAACATTTAATTAATTATATATAATATACTTGAATATAATTTCTAAGGTATATACAATACTTATTGTGAAAATTAAAAATTCCAAGTATAATTCATACTTGAATATATACCTTCAAACCAAACTCGAGATTATTAATAAACTTGTTCAAATCCAGACCATATTTTTTCCCTCAAACTGAACCCTAACAAATTTGAGTTTGATACGTCTCATTTACAGAAACCAGAAAACAAACTTTAGGATCAAAACAGACTAAACTGAACTCATTCAGGACCTTTCTTTTTTTTTCTCAGCAACACAAAAATTATACAACTTCAAAACTTTACCATTCTCTGCACCACTATACATGAGCAAAAAAAGCCTAGATGACAATTGAAAAAAAAAATCAGAAGAAGAAAAACATTCAAGAGGGCCAAATACATATATTTATTGACCCTATGATCAGAGGCGTGTTAGAGGTTTTGTTCACAGACCATCTTCTTCACAAGAGGCCTTGCTCTCCCACATAGCAGCTGGTTTTAGGGTCTCAAAAGAGAGCTTCCCTCTCAGCCCTTCCAATGCCTCTTTGGTCAATGGACCACTGTAATGCTGTTGCTGTTGCTGCTGCTTGTTGTGGTCTGCCCATATCCTAGCACTCCTGCTTCCCACGTCGTACCCGGGAGTTGACTTGTAGCTCAGGTCAACCACCGTATCGCCTTCCAGCACGCGCAGAACCTTCCCCAAGAAAATAAAACGATGGATATGAGCATAACATGAGTAAAACTAAATTCCTACAACTCAGCAGCAATAGGATATTGTGATTTGTGAATACATGCTAACCCTTTCCTACTGTTATATTTGTGGCTCAATGGCAACAACAATCCCAAAAAAAAAAGAGAATCTTTCTCTAAGGCACGAATTGAAAAGAGTGATAATTGCAAATAGTTATGGTGAGCTATTCGCCTTTTGCATTTAAAAATCCCTAACTTCAAAAAATCACAGCTAGCTCTTTTTTGCACAAAAAAAAAAATGAGAAAATGCCTTTGACCCTAATCTTAAAAAAGACTTCATAACTACCAAAAACATTTTGATCACATGTAAAAAACGGTTGAGTAGATGCAAAAAAAAAAACTCCTTAAAAATAGAACTATTAAAAAAGACGAAAAAAATGGTATTTTTTTTATATTAGGGTCAAGGGTATTTTTGTCGCTTTTTTTTTTGGCGAAAAAGAGTTTATATGTAATTTTTTTGAGGTAGCTTGATGTAAAAGGTTAAAGTTGGAGATGGTTAAGTGCACAGGGTGTATAGTTCACCATAGCTATATGCAATTAACCCATGAAAATATTATTGTTACCTGTGACATTCGAGGCCTAGAATGAGGATCCCGCCGTATGCACAGTGAAGCAGCATGTAGCATGCAATACACCTCTTGTTCCGAGTAGTGGCTCTCCAGTCGGGGGTCAATCAGCTCATCTATGGCATATTCTTCTAACAATGGGCGTGCCTGCACCAGATAAGGAGTGTGAGACAGATCTCCTTTAAAAATACCCAAAGCCAATGAACTTTAAGGATCATATCATACCCATTCTGTAAGACACTGCTGACCCTTGGGTCGCTTAAGGTCCACAGCTTTTCTTCCCGTAACAAGCTCCACCAGTACCACCCCAAAGGAGTAAACATCGGCCTTCTCAGTGATTTGTCCGCTCTGAGCATACTCTGGAGCCAAATACCTAAAGCACAAAGAAAATAGCATAGAGGATCTCTTTCATGCGGAAGGTATAATGTAAAAAGATGAGCTCGAGATGAAGATTTACCCAAATGTCCCTATTCCTCTAGTCTCCACGCCCGTGTCTCCGTCGGGTTGCCATCTTGCCAGGCCAAAGTCCCCAACCTAAGAACACACAACTTATATTCAGATCCTACCATTCAGTATGGTATGTTCATGAACTTGGAATTGAAAAACAAATCCCAGGCCATTCGAAACATATTGTTTTTTTTTAGTAAACGACGTATATATTATATATCAACTGTGAAGATATACATATGAGCCACTGAACAAACAGACAGCAATAATACATATTCCATAAGAATCGTAACTCCAACAGTGACACGACATACTAAGACTCCAACACTAACAAGACAACCATGTGATAACCCAAAGACATCAAATCTATATCAGGATACTGATGATGGGACTTGAGCTCGGGTCTTATGGACCCAAGTTCAAGTGATTGACCAATAGGACAAGCGGGAGTTGGTAACCATTCATTATGTTATGTTCATGAGTTCGTAAAATTTAAGGAGTAGATTATGAAGCATACCAGAGGTTCAAAATCATGAGTGATGAGGATGTTATTTGGCCGCATGTCCCTGTGGACAATACAACCAACTCTGCACTCTTCATGAAGATACCTCAGCCCCCTAGCTGCACCTACAGCTATTTTTTGTCTCGCAGACCACTCTAATGCCTCTTGATCCCGTGCTGCAATCACATATATATTCATAAATAAGCGACCTTTTTTTCTATCGAGTGTTGAAAATTCTATAGTTGGAAAGCAAGAAGTTACCATAGAGATGGGAGTCCAAAGACCCATTGCATATATATTCATACACCAGCAGTCTTCTTTTGTCTTCAATACAGAAACCAATCAGCATAACCACATTACGGTGCTGAGCACAGCTCAACACCTCAACCTCTGAGCAGAACTCGTGGTCACCTTGAGAACTAGCCAATTTGTGCTGCTTCACAGCAACCGTTTGACCATCGGGAAGCACCCCTCTATGGACTGAACCATACCCTCCTTCGGCCAGAAAGTTAGCTCGCGAAAACCCGCCGGTAGCAAGCTCCAGCTCAGCATAGCTGAACCACCTTGGTGGCTTCCCAAAGATGGGCCCTTTATGTTGGCATATCGAACACAATGGAGGAGGCCCCGGAGGCGCGTTCCTTGATAGTGAAACTGCTTCCCTCACACTTCCGCTGAAGTCCAGTTCATGCCTATAGTTCACCTTTCCTAATCCGGCTTCCCTGTCAAGCTTCTGAGACATATCTTCAATGTGTTGAGCAGACTGAAGATGAGAATCAAGAAACTCCGTCATCCATGGCTGGAATCTAAAGCTTCCTGAAGCTGTTGAAAAATGTTCACAGTCTGAATCCGAATTACATTCATTACGATCACGGTTCTTCTTAATGACAAAGGATCGATCTTTCTTGAGATCTCTATTCATTTCTGAGAATGAAAACGGCGAGGTTCCGGGGTCTGAACTTGACACTGATGAAGTTCCAGCTTCTGTGGCAGTAAAACAAGTCCCAAGCTCTGGACTACTAGATGGAGTAACCACTGGCCCTCGAATGGAATCAGAAGCACCACTCGTTTTAGGACTTTTATCAGATTCTTCAAGCTAAGAAGGTGATGACCCATCCACTTCAGGACCCTTCCCTGTTGACCCGATCAAGTTTAAGCGAAGAACTTTTGGTTGGGAGCGTTTCATTACTACGAGGTTGCACTGCAACTCTTCGATGCATCGCTTTTCTTCATGTTTGAGTTGTCTGCAAAACATGGCAATTATGATATAAAATGAATAAATCATGAAATCAACATGTACAGGCTTAATCAAGTATTACTTGTCTTATTACAAAAAAAAAAAAGGTATTACTTGTCCAATACAACCCAGCTAGCTTGAGCTCTCTTAGCCTCTGCAGCCACGGACCCATGAGGAGATCCAGAAACAATCCTTATCTTCACGTTAATCTGCAAATGAAAATTCATAATCAAAAATGCCCAACAGTCAAAACCCACACACAATGTCAAATATCAAAAACATACCTTAAGTGGGTCATAAACATCATGAAGCTGAAGGATCATCTGGGAGCAAGAATCTGAGATATCACTTTTCTGCTCGGAGCTTGTTCCTAAACTGCACTTCCTATTACCAGTGGCACAGTCCCCTCCAAATCTAGGGAAACCCCACAATCTTTTTCCTGGAGAATTAGGAATTTAAATAGACTTTAGTAACTATGCTAACATTTCCAGAATTCTGATAAGAAACGCATTATGATTTATCTTCTTGTCCATAGCTTTGAGATCTTCCTTATCTTAAATTCACTGAACCCTCAAAAGAAGACAAATGAGCTCTCCCCAATAGAAAGATTTGGAAGATTGTTCCTATGCTTGTAAAATTGCCTTCCCTAAGAGCATTATGGTTGCAGGTGTAATTATTAACAGTCAACATGGCAACATAATGTTAAAAATGCATATGAAACTATACATTTTCTTTGGAAGGCATAAGTAGCACAATCAAAATTGAGTAAATTGCACAAGATTACCTTTATGAATTGACCACAAACACATAACTCTATAGTACACATAACCCCATAATAAATTTTCCACAGACACATGACTACCCTTATGAATTTTCATGTGTTACCATGGTACAAAATAGACGGAAAACAGCAAAAATTTCTATTTTCTTCGTTACTTGACTTACAGGCGACTTTAAAACTTTATAATATCCCAGAACTACATTCTCATCCTTCAATTTTCCAATTTCAATTTGATTTTGTTCTCGAAATCCTCCTTCAATATATTTGTTTTTCAGCATCCTCCTTGAATATATTGAAACCAAAAGATTATAGGATGTGAATCACTAGTTCTGGGATAATATAAAATCTTAAAGCCAGATGTAAGTCATAAGACAAAAAACTATCGAAAACTATGATGGTTTCTGTTTATTTTTTATGATGGTGACACGTAGAAATTCATCAGGGTAGTTGTGTATGTGGACAATTTACTATGGGATTTTGTGTTTGTGGGCACCCATGAAAATTTGACAAGATAAAGAGTAAAAGATCAATAGGTGTACATGAGGAAAAGAAAACACACCGGAGCTTTGGGAAGGGATAACCACAATGAGTATAATGCAGTCCCCAGGTTGAACAACATGAGTCAAAGCCCAGACAAGAGCAGTCTTGGGAACTTCCTTGGATGCCTTAACTGCAACAACCACCTTCTCTGCTGCATCTGAGCTATTCCCTTGTTTACCTCTCCTCATTTCCAGGCTCATCAGAACCACAAACACAACCAAATCTACTTGTTCAACGGGTTCGAATCATACCCTTTACATTACAGAGTTATGAAAGCAAAGCCTACATGAACAAACATAATGACAATTGAATTATTGCTCAGCCCCACCATTTTAGATTCTACAACATGTGCGGACAAAGCTATGGGACTGCAGTGACTTCTCAGACAAGACCTTTTCTACCGAATTCAAAAACTTGCTAAACCAGATAAAGTGATAAGTTTAGACCCTTAAGATGGCATACTCAAGAACAGAGTGAGTGATTTGGGTCCAAGTCAGAAAGCTTGTCTGGCAAATATAAGTAGACCAAAAGCAAAATGTCCAACCAAAGAGCATCATATCACAGATAAGACCAGAGAAACAAGAGAACTTATACATACATGTGAATGATGAATCTCATCTCTCAATCTCATGCTAGTCAAAATCATCCAGAGTTTTGAACACAATCAAGTCAACAGTCCTGCACAGTCACATACTCGAATCTGATCAGAACATAGAAAGCAAACATAAATTAGAACAATAGACGCTCTGTTTGGTTGCTGAGAAAATGAGAGAAAAACTAATATTATCACTAACCTGGTTGAGTCTGATACAGACTGTACACATACCCCGAGTCAACTCAATTCCTACCTAAATCACCTCAAATACAGAAAAACGAGGACTCGGAAATCCAAACCTGAACTTCCGTTCCCTTTCCCTCACTTTTTTTCCCGGAAACCCAACCTAAGGACCAAAATGACAGAAACCGAGATGGGTATTTTCAAATACCTTTCAGCTTCTCGGCCCCAAACCCAGCAGCTAGTGCTCGAGAGGAAATCAGGGCTTTACTGTAATCAAGTGAAAGCTATGAACCCAACAAGGAATTGCAGCTTCATAAGTAGAAAGTATCAAAAAAAATCAAATTAAATCGAAGAATAAGAAGAGAGTGATGATTCGAAGCTATTGTTGCTAGTTCCAGTATAAAACAAAATCTTACAGAGGATCATGAATGTGCCTCCATTTAGCTTCTTCCCGTCTACTTCTAGATTTGCTTCCTTCCCATAAAACTACACAAACACGTCAAATGGGTATAGAGATTTTCGTGAGAGGAGAGAGATTGAAAGCGAGAGCAGAGCGCAAAATCGAAGCAGATTTTTGGGTAAATCCCAATTTCGGATAATGGGTACAAAACTCAAGAAGAAGAAGAAGAAGAAGAAGAGGAGCTTCTTTTTTGTCAATGGTGGTGATGGTGGAAATGAAATGTACATATATATATATCAGATTAAAGTTTCGGTGAAAAAATATATTTGTTATTTTAAATTAAAACATTATTTTATGAAATTACAAACTCACACATGTTAATATATCAGATTCATATCTGACAGGTATTTTTACCGGGCTACGGCGTCGAGACTCGAGGCCACATTATGACGATAATACCCCTACTTTTGAACGGTATTTACAGAACTCACTTTCATTTATATGGAAGTGTCATTTGTCCTTTTGTTTTAACAGTTATTTAATTTATCTGCCTGCAACTGCAATATTGCAAAATACATCTCAAACGTTTTGAATAATTCTTGGATTACAATTTGCGATGTCTTGTAATTTATATATATAAAAAAAATTAATTATAGTATATGTTTTATCATCATCTCCCAACTCAATTTTAATTGTACCTTTCATTATTATAACAAAAAACTATTAAATTTATCTTTTTGAACGAAATAACTTTCAAAAATTAAGGATAGACATCAACCTTTTACGTTGTAAATTATCAATATTTTTTTAAGGTCGCTCAAATGTTATTGAAAGTAATTGATATTATTCATTCTCATACCTCTGAGGACTGCATTGTCTGGGCGCCCTGCCCAGACGGTTACTCAATCAGCTTGGGATACAAGATACTCAAACTCTAGGATGGTGTTTCGAAACCTGACTGGACCTCTGTTCTCTGGACACCGGGTACCCCTCCAAAGATGACGGCGTTTGTCTGGCTAGTTCTGCACCAGGCCATCCCAACCAGATCATTCCTTGAAAGCAGAGGCCTGCATATCTCCTTGGCCCAGTCCTTGTGCCCCTTCTGTGAAATGGCCTTTGAGGATCAAGACCACCTTCTGCTTCACTGCCGCAGATCCTGGACGCTCTAGACCTCTATCTTCTCTTGGTGGAATTGTAACTCGGTCATCGCAGGATCGATCTCTGTTTTTGTCTCTAGTTGGAAGTCCTTGCCCCCGGGAACCATCTTCAACAAGACTTGGAATCGCATACTCATTGCTACCTTCTGGTTTATCTGGCTCTCTAGAAACGACTCCATCTTCCAAAGACACCTTGAATCCACTACCACAACTTTATTCAAGATCCAGAGTCTCACTTTTGCGCTGATCAAAAATGAATCGGATGATCTCTTCCAGCCGGACTTTCATCTTTAGACCTCTAACCCTAGAGACTTCATCCGCTCCTTGTCGGCAGCCAGGCGCAACCCTTTGTCTATTTGATCCTGCTTGGCTTCCTCTTCTCTTTGTTTCCTCACGTAGCACTCTTGTTTTCTCTGTTTTTTTTTTCTGCCAACTCGTTTCGAGTTTTTTTTGTCTACTGGCTTTAGCTTGCTCCTTTTTTGTATCAACACTCATCTCTTTCTCTTGATGAGTTTTATAAATTTATAAAATCGCCTTTCAAAAAAAAAAGATATTATTCATTCCCATAATAAGAGTTCCACTTTCATCGAAGAAGCTGACAACAATGCAATGTCAGCCGTTGATTAAGCAAATCATGGCGAGAATTAACTGTTGGGCTTCAAAATTGCTAACTTATGCGAGGAGACTTCAGCTGATTCAAGCAGTGTTATTCAATGTGCAGACATATTGGTGCCAAATCTTTCTTCTCCCTCAGAAGGTGCTAAAGTTAATTCAAAAAGCTTGTACAACTTTTCTATGGACCGGGTCAACTAGTGACTCAAAAAAAGCATTGGTAGCTTGGGATATTATATGTATGCCTAAGTCTGCGGGGGGTTGGAACATTATTTGCTTGAAGACTTGGAACAATGCAGCTATTTGTAAACTGTTGTAGAACTTAGCTCAAAAGAAGTATAAGATATGGGTGAAATGGGTGTATGAATACTATGTTAAAGGGAAAGATATCACCACCATGAATACCCCTCTCCAAGCGTCATGGGTGGTGAAGAAAGTCTTGGACTCAGGTAAAACTCTTCTACAATGCCCAAATGGGCTATCCCTCCTCCAAACTCACAACTTCTCAATTAGGAGAGTTTACCATGTCTTAATGGGTGACTTTCCTAAGGTAGGGTGGAGGAAAATGACTTGCAACAATCCAGCTCCTCCCAAATGTGTGTTTATAACATGGTTGGCTATTCTTGGGAGATTGGCTACTTGTGACAGATTGATGAAATTTGGGATAGTATGTGATCAAATTTGTAGCCTATGCAATAAAGAGAATGAAACTCTCTCCCATCTCTTCTTTTCTTGTGAGTACTCTACAAAAGTTTGGGAGACTGTTCTAAGATGGCTTGATATAAATAGGGGTGCCAACAACTGGGAGAATGAATTAGTTTTGACCCAAACTATGTTCAACAAAAATGCTACTCGACACCATGTGTATATAATGATGTTAAGCATTAGTGTGTACTTAATCTGACAGGAGCGGAACTGCATAAAGTTTCAAAAGCAAGAGCAAGACTACCAAGTATTGGTGAAGCAAATCCAAGATATGGCTTATGCTTGTAGTATCCAAAAGAGGAAAATCTGGGCAACTTTACCAAAGTAGGTTGAGGAGATTGTCAGTTAGGGTAATAGCTTGATAGTTGTTAGTGTTGTGAGTACCTTGTTGGTGTTTTTCTGGCAGTCTGTACATTATCTCCTTTGGTTTAATAAAAATATATTTTACCAAAAAAAAAAAAAGAACCATCCTAATGGTGACTTGTTCCCTTGTTCCATAATAGTCACAACAAATGGAACATGTCATCACTAGCATCCCTAGACATGATTGATAGAAGCTTCCCTTCAATATAACCCTTGAGGTGGCACCCATCAAGGCTAATGAACAGCCTATAGTTTGCCACAAATCTGTCTATTTGTGTTAGAAACCTCAACTACAATCGTACAAATCTTTGTTTTGGAGGATCCCTAGACTTGTCTGTGTGAGGATGGTACACTTGCTTACCAGGTGTTTTGTTTCAATTAAAGTTGCATACTTCCCTAGCATATCATATTCCATTGCTTCATCCCCACCAGAAATCTTACTAGTCATCCGTATTGCACGAAATATCTCATCCTTGCTCACTTCAATTTGAACATCGTTGTACACCATGATTTCAAATTTTGCCACATCAATTTTTTGTGCCTTTTAATGTAGTCCAAGCACCTGTGGACAGGAAGGACCGATGTAACATTATCTTCCTCTACCACCACATGTGGGCTAGAAGTATACTTGGGTCGAATTTTTTTATTCCTATATGTTAGGACCTATTCATAGGGTTGCACCATATAAAAGAGGTAGAAACTCTCTTTTCAAAATCCTAAGCCATTATAGCACTTTATATTATAAGCCTCTCTCTCTCAGGGCTACTTTACCTTAACCCGCTAAAGCTACAAGAACCCATGAGCGTCGTCACCGGTG
>JAYMSW010003264.1:0-12461 GCA_036897725.1 Erodium texanum | reverse complement strand
AGGAAAGAAGTATACACTAAATTGTACACTAACCTACTCTCGGTTAAACCCCGGGGATACACCCCGTAGGAGGAGTCCGAGCCTCCTTTATTCAAATTCAAAAACAATGCAGATGCTATGCATGCAACTAATCACAATACAACCTAGACTCGACACCTAGACTCACAATACAAACACAAACCTAATATGATGTCATGCAAAAAGTTTCACAAAAGGGGATGAACAATTCAACAATTCAGCATACAATGACTAGTTTTTCTCAGGATCAAGACATGCAGGTGTTCATCGCAAGGCATAGGAGGATACACCAACTCAAAGAATGCACTGAGTATAAAATTAAATGAATCCGATATGACATAAGGAATACTAACCTTCTTCAACTTGCTAGTGATGTATCTCTTTTCCCTATACATAAAGTACGAAGAATCTTTTGCTATGTGTCTTTTTCAATGGACCATTGCAGACCCGAACTTCTATATATTTATTTGGGTTTAGATGGTATCAAATTAATTTCATATTATATAAAACAAATTATTTATATCGGATCAAACTTCACAACTAAAATTTTAAGTATGACTCTAATTTCAAATCTTTACAAATATATAAATTTTTATATTTTTCCAAATGTTTAAATTCAACCCTATCTGTGTCCATCACACCAAATCCTCTTGTCCAATCAAGATATTTTGTGACCTCTCAGAAACAAATGTTAGTACAATTATGGTCCATATTTTTTTACATGTGGGACATGATATTCAATTAGCGTTACAAGTAATTTTGTTCCGACCGAAGGAAGAAACAAAACCTGCTATGGGTTGTAGTAGTCGGTGACAAGCGACTCCGTTTTGGTTGACCAAAGAAAACAAGCGTGGAGTGTGAAACAGCGCAGAACACACAGTTTGATCAGTCTAAATTAAAACCATGGAGAAAGGGACACATTCTCATACCTTGCTTGTCTCCACCCTTTCCTTTCCTCTCATTTTTATCTTTCCCATTTCCGCCGACACTCTCTCTCACTCCTATTTACTCTCTCTCTCTCTCTTCATTACTCGCTCCAAGCTTCGAATCGAATCTCTCTTCCCCTGCTCTGTCCTTTTCTTTAATGGCCTTGCCTCTTCTACCCACTGTTGCCCTTGATCTATCCTTCTCCGTTCTTGCGTCACCTCAACAACATTAGTTTGGTAGCCCTCTCTAATCTCTCTGCTCTCTTTTGAGGGCCGAACCTGCTAGACCCGCTACAATGGCTTTCAAGAGTGGAGCTTTTTCTGGGTCTTTAGCTCTTTTCCTCGCTGAGTTGTTGTTCCTCGGCTGGGTCTTTGCTCCGCCTCTCGTTCAATCCGCCACTGATCCCTCTGATTGTAATGTTCCTTGTTACTTTTCATCCGATTTGTTTATGGTAAAAATGTTTTCTTGTGACTGAGATTTGGTGGGTGGGATTAGTTATCGTGACTTGATGTTTTTAGTTGGAGCTGGTTTGGTTCCTGAAATGTGCTTTTGACTTTCTGGGTTCTTTGTTTTATGATTTATTTCTGGAGTAAAATTTAAAGCTCAATCCTTTTGGTTGCCAGCAAAATGTGGGGAAAACAAAAAAGTTGGCATTTTTTTTTTTTTTTTTTCTGTCAATGCTGATTTAGTTTCTGAAGAAAGCAAATGGCTTTATTGGTCTAAGTTCAGGTCAACTGTCAAAGATGAGATCTTGGGTTTTTGAATATCAGAAATTATTTATGTTCCTTTCATTTGCTCATAATCTCAGAACTAGAAAAAAATGGGTGTTTAATTTTGCATCTGAAATTCTTGGGTCTGGTTCGTTTATGGTGCAGCCCAAGCTATTCAGGTGTTGTACACCTCACTGAACAATCCTTGGCAGCTCACTAATTGGAAAAGCAGCGGCGGCGATCCGTGTGGAGAGTCTTGGAAAGGAGTAACGTGTGAGGGTTCAGCTATAGTTTCCATGTATGAGCCCATACATATGATGAAAATACTTGCTTTTCTTGATTGTGTTTCCTTTTTTTTTCTTCTTCCTAATTTGATTCAAGACATTGATTTAGTTAATGGGTCTTGTTTGTTGTGTCTGCCACAGTGATGTTTCTGGTTTACTACTCAGTGGGACTATGGGATACTCTCTTGCAGATCTTAAGTCCTTGAGAAAATTGTAAGAACATTCCTTTCTTTTTTAAAAAAAATTGGTGCATGAAATTTTGACATTGTTGGCTAAGCTTGTTACTTGGTTTTCTTCATTGTGGAAGTGATTTGAGCAACAACACCATTCATGACACAATTCCGTATCAGTTACCACCAAATCTTACAAGCCTGTATGTTCGAGCATCCTTAGATTGCTTGTTTTAGTTTTGAGATCTTACTCACAAGTGCGTAATGCCAAATTTCTAATTCATTGCACTTTGCAGAAATCTTGCTGGCAACAACTTCACTGGGAATCTCCCATACTCCATCAATCTCATTGGTTCTCTCAATTATTTGTGAGTGACTTTTAGGTTTGACTTAATGATATCTACTTTTCACATTTTAGATTGCCTCTTAATCTAAATCTTGTGGTGTAGGAATGTTAGCAGGAATTCACTTACCCAATCACTTGGAGACATTTTTACTAATCTTTCTGGACTTGCAACCTTGTAAGTAATCTTACTCATGGCACATTCTTATCATTATTACCAGTCTGCCGGAACTCATTATCTACTTTGAATTTGGACATCCAAAACTATTAGTGTGTTGACTTTGATGTTGTAGTCTGTCATGTTTGAATTGAACTTAGTTCAGTTGAAAATTTTGAACTATCTTGTCTCCGTGTTAAAACAATAACTTATTGAAGTGATTTTATCCATAGAATTCTAGACCTAACAAAACCATTATATGCATCTTGGATTATGAGGGGATGCAATTCCATGAGAAGCATAGAACTTTAATTATATATATTTGACGTGTCTGGCTCTACTTACCAAGCAGGGATGTCTCGTTCAATAACTTCTCTGGTGATCTTCCTAATTCCTTGAGTACATTATCCAATCTTTCCGCACTGTGAGTATACTCTACTTTTGAGCTCCAACTTCTCAGTTATCGATTACTAAGTCTGACTTGGAAATTAATTTCTCATCATATCCCACTTTGTCAGCTATGTTCAGAACAATCAATTGACCGGTTCTCTTAATGTCCTATCAGGCTTGCCATTGAGTACATTGTAAGTTCTTTTTTCTTTTGTTTTCAGAACTGGGGTTGCACTATTTACCAACTATTTCTTACTTTATCTTACATTTTCCTCAGAAATGTTGCACATAACAGTTTCAGTGGATGGATACCACAAGAGCTCAGTTCAATCCGTACATTCATGTATGCAACCGTGCATTTTATTCTCCTTCTAGTAATTTCTTTCTTACATTCAAAATTGCTTCGTGATTAACTTTGCTCTTAAAACTAAAACAGATATGATGGAAATTCATTTGATAATGGTCCTGCCCCTCCCCCACCACCATACAGACCGCCTCCCCCTGGTAAACCTCGTAGTAACCGCAATAGTCCTGGATCTGGCAAACCTACACCAAAGGATTCTGACACCCAATCATCTGATTCCAAAACGGGCATGTCAATTGGGGTTATCATTGGTATTGTTGCCGGATCTCTGTTATTGGTTCTCATTGTCGCACTTGTTCTTGCCTTATGCATTCGGAAGAATAGAAGAAAGCAAAAAGTTACAAGAGCTTCAAGCGGTAGCCTCCCTGTTGGCACACATAATGGTAGGTGTGAAACTTGTGCCATTGATCTGATTGATTAGCATGTTCTGATTCTTTTCTTTTTCTTCTTCAGTAAATACTGAGTTGCAAGAACAGAGGGTTAAAACTGCAGCAGCAGCAGCAGCTGCTGTAACGGACCTGAAACCTCCACCAGTTGAAAACGTGACGGTTGACAGGTTACAAGTAAAAAATGGATCTGTTAAGAGAATGAAGTCACCTACCACCGCTACTGCTTACTCTGTTGCTTCTCTCCAGACAGCAACAAATAGCTTCAGCCAAGATTTTATTGTTGGTGAAGGTTCTCTTGGTCGCGTTTATAGAGGAGAGTTTCCAAATGGAAAGGTGAATTATTCACACACATGAGCTGAAGCTGTAATTATTCCTTATATTTATGCCTTGAATTCAAAATTTTCCTCTGATATAGGTTCTGGCTATAAAGAAGATCGACAATGCAGCACTATCTTTGCAGGAGGAAGATAACTTTGTTGAAGCTGTTTCAAACATGTCACGTTTAAGACATCCCAATATCATTACATTGGTTGGATATTGTGCAGAACACGGGCAACGTCTCTTGGTCTATGAATACATTGAAAATGGAAGTCTGCATGATATGCTGCACTTTGCTGATGATAGTGGCAAAACACTGTCTTGGAATGCACGTGTTAGGGTAGCCCTTGGCACTGCACGAGCTCTAGAGTATGTTACATCTCTCGTGCTGTTCGAGCTCTCTTGAATTTAAGCTTGAATTTTGTTCTGAAATGGAGTTGCATGTATCAGGTATTTGCATGAGGTGTGCTTGCCTTCTATTGTTCATAGAAACTTCAAATCAGCCAACATTTTACTCGATGAAGAGCTCAATCCCCACTTGTCTGACTGTGGTTTAGCAGCTCTAACACCAAACACGGAGCGACAGGTGTCGACTCAGATGGTTGGTTCGTTTGGTTATAGTGCTCCTGAATTTGCGTTGTCAGGAGTGTACACTGTAAAGAGTGATGTGTACAGCTTTGGTGTTGTGATGCTGGAGCTGTTGACTGGTCGGAAACCACTGGACAGGTAAAGTGGCTTTGTCATGGTTTTGAAGAGTCATGTGTATAAGTTTCCCTTAAGGTAGGTGTCTTATAATCCTTCCTTGTACTTGTGTTGTTTAGTTCAAGGGTGAGATCGGAGCAGTCTCTGGTGAGATGGGCTACACCTCAACTTCATGATATAGATTCCTTGGCAAAAATGGTGGACCCTACCCTGAACGGTATGTATCCAGCCAAGTCATTGTCACGCTTTGCAGACATAATTGCCCTCTGTGTTCAGGTACACTCTTCATATTCATCATGTGACCAAGTTCATGCTATGTTTGTTCTGTTTAGTTACTTTCTTCTTTAAATTGATGAAATCATGAATGTTCTTTTTGAGTATAGCCGGAGCCAGAGTTTCGACCTCCTATGTCTGAGGTGGTGCAAGCGCTGGTGCGGTTGGTGCAAAGGGCAAGCGTGGTCAAGAGGCGTTCCAGTGATGATTCGGGATTTTCATACAGGACACCAGATCACGAGGCAATTGACATGTCGTTTTAAGTCTCCTGTATTCCAGAAGAGGATTGTGATGTTTGCAGTTTTGTACCCAAGTATGCAAATCCAAAGCCCTAGGGATGACTATAAACACGGTTGGATTGGAAGGTCTGAAGATTATGTAATTATGCCCCCACACTTGCTCATTTCAAATTTATAATGAAGAATGTAGGTATACATGAAACTGGAGTGCTGCTATATACTGTACTTATAGAACCTTGATGATGTACTTGGATGCACATTTTGCTGTTTGTGCAGCTTAATCAAGTTTTATACAGCAATTGTAGGCCAAGTATGTTTTTTTTATACGTTCAGGTAACATTGTACTGTACATGGTCCGGTAGGAATTTCAACATGTCCGGTTGGGTTTTGTATTTCCGGATTCCACTCGATCACTTTTTTCCTCAATTTCTATCCAAACTGATTGGGCATCGGGGATCCCTGTTTTCTAAAACATAATTCGAAAAATATTATGTATATTGCAACGGTAATAAAATTTGAAGGAGGAAGAAAGGACGTGGGCGAGCGAGGAGCGGATGCGTGGCACGAAGTTATGAAGATTAGTGAGCCACGCGAGGTGCACGTGATCACTTAAGCTGTACTGATTAGAAGCAAACAGTGCCGTTTAGGAGGATTTAAGCTCAAGCTTTACCGTTGAAGGCTCTGTCATCTTCCTCAGCTCTGTACCAGACAGCCTGGACCTGCAAGTCACGAGTAGAGTTAGAAATGTAGGAGTATAAATAGAAAGTAGAGTAACATTAGGGTTTATCATCTATTGTTTAAGCTGCCAAGGAGGCTAGGGTTAAGGGCAAGGAGCCCGAGATCCAATTTTGAAACAATTTCCTAGTTATGAAAGTTATAATTTTATGCAAGATTCGAATTTTGCTCTTTGATTCACTACGAAAATGGTATCAGAGCAACCAGTTCCATGACCATGGCGAAGAACGCAACAGCAGATGAAGCAAGCATGAGAAATGAAGCCAGATTTACAGATCTGGAAGGAAAAATAGGATATCTAAGCTCCAGAACTGCAAATGTGGAGTCCAAGCTAACTGATATGGCAGCTCAGGTGGGATAAGCTTGTGAGGGAAAGGGAACCTCTTTTGACTGAATCTTGCCAAGGAGGAAGGCCCTCTTCGAGCCAACAAACTCAACTCACTTGGAGAAGCAAGACACCTATCCCTCCTCACTCCATCTCAGCCTCACCTGGCATAAGGTTTGTCAATCTTCATGAAACCCAGAAGGAGGAGATCAAAACACACTATAAGAAACTCAAATGAACCCAAGAAACAACTGGGACACACCTGAAGAACCCAGGTAGGAAAGACCTGCTACAAGACATATGGAATTTCAGGAGCAAAGACAAGATCACCAACTTCATTTCAAACTTCCTCAAGTATCATTTCCCACTTTCAATGGTTCAGGAGGTAAGAGTGTGGCTGAAGAAAAGCGCCAATTATTTCCAGATCTACAACAACATTCCAGGAGACATGAAAATCGGGTTAGCTTCCATAAATTTCACTGACAAGGCAGAGAGCTGGTTCACTCAATATTAAGTAGAAAATAGGCACATCACTTGGGATCAACTGTGTATGGCCTTCCTAGAAAGATTTGATGAAATGGCGGATCAATGACCCAGTAGCTGAGTTTAAGCAGCTGAACCAAGCCACAACACTGAGTGAATATGAGGGAAAATTTGAAGAACTTAAGGCCCTTATTTTCCCTAGAAACCCAAATCTGACTGAAGAATTTTACATCTCCAACTTCATAGAAGGCTTAAAGCCCTCTTTAAGGCCAGGGGTACTCATGTTCAACCCTAGGTCATTGAGTCAAGCTCTGCAATTGGTAAAATGGGAAGAGATGACGATAGGAAAAAAATACAACCGAGTATCTATCAGAACCAATCTACCTATCAAAGAAACACACCAAACTACCCCAGAACCAACCAAAACCCACAATACCCTTAAAGACCAAGAATACCAAGAATCAAAACCAAATCACCACAAAATCAAACAAGACTACTTGAAAGAAAGAAGGTAAAAGGGGCTCTGTTTCAACTGTCCTGTACCCTGGGTTGAAGGACACAAGGATGTATGCCCTAATAGAAGGTAATTATACATGGCAGAGCAAGAGGATGAGGCCGAGGAGGAAATGCCATGGGAAGAACAAGTTCCGGGGGAGGCTATGAGAGTCACAGAAGAAGCTCAAGGAGAAGAAGAGGTCATCATCAGTGTAATTGGCGATCCTGGAAATGTACCAACTATCAGGCTTCAAGGCACGAAGAGAGACAAGAAGGTCTCTCTTCTACCTAATTCAGGTGCTTCCTCATCCTTTGTGGATATCAACATTGTCAAGGCCCTAAGATTGGAGACAGAAAGCATGCCAGAAAAGAGGATCAAGTTAGCAAATGGGGTGAGATACACTTGCAATAAAAAAAATGTATAGTCAAATGGGAAATGGAAGGCTACACTTTCACTAATGTACTCATAGTTATTCCACTGGGGGAGTGTGATCTAGTACTTGGAGTAGGTTGGCTCTCTACTGTAGAGCCAGAAAGTTTTAAATGGAGCACAAGGTCCATTTGTTTCCACTTCAATGGACAACCTTTTATCATGTATGAGAATAGGAGCTCAGAGATCATGGGAGTTATTAACACTCAAGAACTATACAAAGAGATAAAAGGTAGGCACAACTTGTTCATTTCCCAACTTCACAGACTAAGCGAGGAAGATACAATTTGTTCATTTCCCAACTTCACAGACTAAGCGAGGAAGATCTGCAGACTAAGCAACACAAAGAGGGCAAGATAGAAGCAATAGTAGTAGAACAAGAGGAGAAACAACAAGAAGATATTGAGAGTTTGGTCAAGCAATACTGAGATGTGTTTGAGGAACCCAAGTCCCCCCCCCCCGTAGAAGAGAGCAAGACCATGCAATACCCATGATAAAAGATAGTAACCCTCCCTCCTTAAGACCCTACAAGTACAACTATGAACAAAAAGAGGCCATAGAGTTGGATATTTTGTGCGGATTACAGGAAGTTAAATGAGATTACTATCGAGAAAAAAATCCCTATTCCCAACATTGAAGAAATGCTAAATGAGCTACAAGGAAGTAAGTACTTTTCAAAGATAGACCAAAGGTCAGGATATTGCCAGATCAGAATGAAGGAAGGGGATGAGTTCAAGACAACTTTCAAAACTCATCATGGACATTTTGAGTTCATGGTGATGCCCTCAAGCCTAACTAATGCACCTGCATCATTCCAGGCATTGATGAACAATGTTTTCCAGGATTAAATGAGAAAATTTATGGTGGTTTTCTTTGATGATATGCTCATTTATAGTAGAACATGGGAGAATCACTTGGTTCACTTGCAAAAGGAACTTCTCGTATTGAGGAAAAACAAACTCTTTGCCAAGTTTAGTAAATGTGACCTGGGAAAGACTCAAGTTGAGTACTTAAGCCATATAATCTCAGAGAAGGGAGTAGCTACTGACCCTAAGAAGATAGAGGCAATAAAGTCTTGGCCTATGCCTAAAAGGCTTGAGAGGGTTCTTAGGATTGACAGGATATTACAAGAGATTTATCAAAATTATGGGGTGCTTGCTAGACCATTGACAGAGTTGCTCAAGAAGAATGCATTCCTATGGTCAGATAAAGCTCAACTAGCATATGAGAAGCTTAAACAAGCCATGACTGAAGCACTTGTGCTAGCTCTGCCAGATTTTCACAAGACTTTTTTTTGCTAGAAACTGATACATATGATTCTGGAATAGGAGCAGTTTTGATGCAGAAGGGAAGACCTATAGCCTATCTCAACAATGCCTTAGGTACAAAGAATCAAGCCCTATCTACTCATGAAAGGGAGTTCATATCCTTTGTTGTTTCTTCCAAAAAATAGATACCATATCTTCAGTATCAACCCTTTGTGATCATGACTGACCAACAAAGCCTCAAGTACTTGTTAGATCAGAAAATCAACACTCAACTGCAACAAAAATGGCTAGCTAAACTAATGGGGCTGACTTGTGGAGTGGAATACAATAAGAGATCAGATAATGGGGTAGCTGATGCACTGTCAAGGATCAACTCTGAGCAATGTGGAACAATATTAGTGGTAGTACCTCAGTGGATTCAAGAGGTGCAAAATAGTTATGAAGGGGACATTGAGGCAGAACACATTATCAGGCAACTAGCTGTTCTAGCAGGATCCCTTCCTGGTCACATTATGGTGCAAGGAATGATCAAAATAGATGGGAAGATCTATTTGGAAAAGCAAGCAGACATTAGACACAAGGCAATCAAATCCCTCAGATTTAGGTAATCCTTCTATAAAATTCATTGTTATATCCTTCCAAGGAGAGTAGGGTACCTGCAAGGGTTGTAGAAGACCGAGGTAGGCCACATTTTTTGACTTACATCTCTGACACACTTCACAACTTTTGACATACTCTTTTACCTCTTGATTCATTCCTGGCCAAAAAAAAAGGATTGAACTCTTTTAATGGTTGTAGTGATTCCTGAATGCCCTCCAATAGATGATGAGTGTAGGATCTTGATTGCCTTGTATCTAATGTTTGCTTGCTTTTCTAAATAGATCTTCCCATCTATTTTGATCATTCCTTGCACCATAGTGTGACCAGGAAGGGATCCTGCTAGAACAGCTAGTTGCCTGATAATATGTTTTGCCTCAATGTCCCCTTCATAACTATTTTGCACCTCTTGAATCCACTGATGTACTATGATGCATTCAAATCCCTCGGAAGGGGAAATGGTCTATCTAAGGCTACAACCATACAGACAAACATCCATCAACCTTAGAAGAAATATGAAATTAGCAGCAAGGTACTATGGTCCATTTAAAATTTTGAAAAAATAGGAACAGTGGCTTACAAGCTAGAGTTGCCAGAGACTTCGAGGGTCCATCTGGTCTTCCATGTCTATCTATTGAAGAAGAAGATTAGAACGATATCATCTTATCACCAAGCTTCCCGAGGTGAATGAATCTGGACAAAATTGTACCTGTGAAGATCTTAGATGTGAGGATGATGAAAGTGCAGAATCAAGCTCAAACTCAGTACCTGATACAATGCTCCAATTTCGTACCTGAGGATGCGACTTCGGAAGTGGCAGTTGAGATGAAGAAGAATTTTCCAGAGCTCGATCTTATAGACTTGAGGTCAAGTCTTGTTGGAGAGAGCAATGCAACGGTCATAAAATTTGGAGGAAGAAAGGATGTGGACGAGCGAGGAGCGGACGCGTGGTACGAAGTTCTGAAGATTAGTGAGCCACGTGAGGCGCGCGTGATCACTTAAGGTGCACTGATTAGAAGCAAACGACGTTGCCATTTAATTTAGTTGCGTTGTAAATTACATTTTTTAGGTTGTTAATTTCATTTTAATATATGATATTTTTTATTTTTCTGATTGTATAATTTACATTATTTTTCTTTAAAACATTTCCTTATAATGGTCAAAATTCAATTTTTATCTTGTTGGGTTTCATTTAAGTAACCAATAGTTTTCATTTGTTCGTTCGTATTTTATTATGCACATCCTTTTGATTCATATATGAATATTTCTCTTGTTATTTCGTAATTTTCATTTCGAGCTTGCTACATTTCACTTTAGAATATGATAGATTTCGGATTTGAACTTGCCGCATTTCATTTCACCATTTGCTTACCTGCACATATTTTTCACACATTAGGTAACGAAATATGAAACCTAAAAATTTGAAAGGTGAAATCCAAAATTACATTATCTTTTAGAACATGAAATCTGAAAGTCTAAAGTATGAAATCTACACCTATGTCTAACAAAATTTAAAATTTTGAAATATGAAACCCATATCACAAACAAATGAAATCCGCAATTCCGATATACGAAATTTACAATACAATTGTCTCATAAAACTCAAAAAATATGAAATCTACCGTTTTGATATACGAAATGTTCAACACAAAAGTTATATTGATTTCCACATTATTAAATGTAATATGTAAAATAAAACTTAATGTCTCAAAATATGAAATGAAGAAGTTTATATATGAAATTTACAAAAAAAAAAAATTTAAGAACTCACCATTCTTGAAAATCCACATACAAGTTTGATGTATGAAATCCATAACATAGAATAATGAAATATGCACCACCATTAAATAAAGTCTCCATATATCAAAGCTAATATCACAAAGTAGATTCAGATTTAACCTATGTATGAACAATTCTACCACACCATATACACGGTTACTAAGGCAAGTGAAGTCCATATGCATATACGCTCATTACACATCAAACATGTGGTTGAGGTTGACTTTCTAGAAACAATGAAAAACATGTGCTCCCTAGTATACATAACTTGAAGTAAATGATACCATTCAATTACGTAGAATTGAAATGAACAAAAAAAGACATCTCACGTTTTGATCAAATATGATGGAAGAAGACAAGCAATCCATGAACCACCACATCTGTGTGTCGATGATGATCAAATCCCACTTAGCTCCTCTAGCGTCAGCGTCAACACGATCTCGCTCAACTCCTCTAACGTCAACAAGTCCAGCGGCGTCGCAATGACAACCCAGCAAAGCCGAGAACGAGGACAACATCAGCGTCAATAGTGAGGAGGAAGAGGAGTCGATTCTGAAGGAAATCCATGGAGGCTTCTTTTGTCGGTGAAATAAGGAAGAAGATCGTTATTAAAGAGTCAAATTAGGGTTGAATATCAAAAGTCCAAATTGCCCCTTTAGTTGTGTAAAAAGACTGATTTAAATTAATTGAATAATTTATTTACAGTTATACCATTATTGATCTAAGTCATTCATCATTTTAATCTAATTGATGCATATGCATCTTTCCGCTTAAAAACTATATTTTAATCCCCATTCTTAATGAATTCGTCCCGTTTTTAGTCTTGTTCTTCATCTCTCGTCTCCCTTTACTTGCTTGTTGTTATATTTACACAATGCAGGTACTTGGACACATTGGAGCTGCTTTTGGAGCATTTTGGAGCAAAAATCCAGCTTTACGGACCTTAAACCTAGGCCGAACTTTCGGAGAGCATAACTTCCTCATATGTGCTCCCATTTGGCTCCATAAACTATCAATTTGAAGGGAATTTAAAGATCTAAAACTTTCCTACAGACACCTTGGGCT
>JAYMSW010003263.1:0-12464 GCA_036897725.1 Erodium texanum | reverse complement strand
AATTCAACTTTAAAGCTACCTTTTTATTTCAGAAATTTTTTTTATAGTTAATATTATTTAATTTTCTGTAATTTTAGAAATTATTTTTTATTTAAAAACTGAAATTGTATTTAAAAAAAATAAGTTTTTTTTTTATTTTTTTTAATTATATTATTTTAATAGGTAAGAGTAAAGATTTTTTTAAAAGGTTTAGGACTAGAGGGTGTGGATTTTACAGTAAGGAATCGAGGGTTTAGGTTTAGGGTGTGAAGTTGAGCCTATTTTTGTTATTGTGAAAAAAAAAATAAACATTAGCCTAATAGATTTTCTAACAGATTTGGTAATGGTGCAATAAATTGAGAGTTCGGAGTGTCACTAAAATAAAATGAAAGTTCGAGCTAGTTAAGTGATATTGGCCGATAATTTAAAGAAGCCGAACATAATTAATCCTTCCGTTAATTTTGACTGATAATACATATTAAAAATATACACGATTATTGTTTAATACAAAATAAAAAGACAATCACAATATTCATTACTATTCAGTTATTTTATAAAATTTCCCCTAACTATTAAACTACTGCCCCTTCTTATGAATGAGAAAACCATAATTTATTCATTTGATATCCTGAAGAAATTTTCTTATATTACTTCAATAACAATCATAATTAATTTTTTTTGAGAGTGCAACAACAACCAGTTTATATAATAAAGGGGTGAGCGTGAATATACACCCTCTTCCATCTTTCATTTGCAATAACTCATCGTTCTTTTTACTTTATATGCCAATATCACCTTAAACGACATTTCTGTTGCAAAATCCACATTCTCTATTAATTTGGATAGAAAATGGTTGATTTTTTTTTTCTCTCAAAAATGATCAAAATATCCCTCTCAACCCTAAACCCAAACTCTAAAGGTGGGCAGCGACGAGCTATAGTTAGGGATGGTGGAGGGTTAAAGTTTAAAGTGAAATTCTGATGGATGGTGAAATGTATTTTAGACATTTTATATATAAATGTTAACTAAATAGGTGTATTTTACAATAGAAAAGTCGTTTAATGTATGATATTGGTACAAAAAATCAAAAACGAGATACAGTTGGAAATAAAAAGTTCGAGGAGGAGGGTATTTGTAATTATCTCTCTAATAAATAAAATATCACTAGATCATAGACAAGACTAATTAATTGTCATACACCTCTTTCTAATGTAAAATAAAATCAAATAAATTAGGATAGCTTTAAAGTTGGATTTGGTAAGAGAACAGTTTATTTAGACTTGCCCTATAAGCTGGGTTTGTATACTCGTAATTAGCATTAAGTTTACAAACCAAATAACATCATCCAACATGTTATTTGAATTTCAGTAGTTTGTGGTTTGGGATGTGGTTTTGTTTCCTTGTTTATTTTGTTCCACTCTGTACTCTATTTGTTCCCCTCCTAATTCTATGTATATATATTTATTTTCTTTATTTTTTATGTTTTTTTAAAAAAATCTTTCTTCTTTGTGTTAAAAAAGAGTGGAACGAAAAATATATATGGATTTAAGAGAAAATAAAATAAAGAGTGGAATAGAATAGAAGCAAAATGAGTGCGATTAGGTGCTATATACAGCTAACCTCAAATCTCAACACCCCATACCAAATTATAGGCTTTCACATTTCTTGCAATACAAGTATTAGACATATCAAGACGTTGAAGTGATACTCAACTTAATTATGAACATGAACAATCAATGTCGAGACATTGAAGTCGTACTAAACTTAATCATACGGTCAACGCCAAACATGGTCAAATCAGACATCATTATGCTTTACCATCACTTACGCTCTTTGTTTCATGCTTGGAACAGAGACTACCAAAACAAAAGTATCTTTATCATCACCATACGATGGGCCCCAAACGTTCACATTTACGAAGCCCAAACCAAATTGGGCTTTGGCCCATCTGGATCGGACAATAAGAGTACAGTTTCGGACATACATTAACTACTGTCTGTGTACAATCCCAGGTTCGTTCAGTTATGAGTTAACTTCTGAGTTCTTTCCCGATCTGTTCCGAGTAACTGAAACCGACATTTTATTACATCACATGCCATAAATAAGCTCACTAGATTTTCTTAGCTTAAGACTAATTAATCCTTAATGTAAATAGTAACTGTCACAGGTTAGTTGACTTATATACAGAATTTACATCAACACAATTAATTTGGGTTGCCAAAATTAAATTTTGGGTGGAAAGAACGGTTTGTTTCATTACTCAAGTTGTCAAAAATTGGGGACAGTTTTGGTAACAGCTTTTATGAATATGGGTCGGTCATTTAATTGGGAATAATGATTAAATAAATAAAGAAACCCATATACATATTTTATTCCTCTCACTTTACTGGTAACATATTTAAAGGTAGCTTTCGCAAATGTGGATAATATCACTCTCTCACCCAATTGTTATTATAAATAATCTCCATGTTTTGAACTGATGCAAGCTTTGTTATCATAAATAATAAATTTTAAATCGACCTTATCTCTCAAAGTATTATAATAACTTCATATAAAGGTGTTGATATTTATAATGACCTTTTATCTCGTACGTTCCAAACTAACTTGTACTGGTACGTTTAAAATTATTACATTATTAATCACAAAATTAATATCTTTCCGATTTTAAAAGATATACCGTCTTTTTTATTTATTTGTAATGTAATAAAATAATTTAAGTGAAGCTCATACTAAATCAAACAACCATATTAAAACTCACTAAAAGATTGTGATGATTTTTGGCAAAAAGAAAATCTAAAAATGTAATGAGAAAAATTGAAAGAGGGTAGGTAGTAAGTTACCTGTTTTTTGCAATCTTATGGTAAATATTTGCCGCAGCGAATCCAAGGAGGTGACGTGTCAGTTTCAGATTCTCCTACACCATTAATTATGTACACCAGTCGGCTATCACTTGGTCAATTACCCCTAATTTGTAGGAATTAACTTTAAAATTAAATTCACATGAAAAATAAGAGTAAAAACACGAAAATGCTCCATTTTCATCACTGTATTTAATCTCGTTGAAGTGGGAACAAAACCCTAAGGGTTCTTGTAAGAACCAATCGCCGCCGGAATCATCTCCACCGTCACCTCCATCTCACCGTCTTTTCTCTTCCTTGATCCTTTCACACCCGTCTCCACATCACCTCACTGTTTTTTGCTGTTTTCTCGCAACAATCTTTTCGTTTTCTGTTTCCTGGTCTCGCTGATTCTGGGTATGACATAAATTTTGTGCCTGAACGGTGGGTTGGAGCTGCTCATGAATTTATTTCTGGTTAGTGTCCGATCGTGTTTCTGTCTGGGTGAACTTCTTAGCTTTTGGCTGGTCGGCGCCGTAGCGGGTTTGGTGACCGAGGAGAGTCGGTTTTGATCACTATAAAGTGCGAGTTTTCATGTTGTAAATATGGGTCTTAGCTGTTTTTTTCTGGTCAAAGTTTTAATTTTGAGTTATTTTTAGGGTTCAGGGTTTGATTTTAGCTTGTGGGTGATGATCGGGTTGTAGTTCTCGAAGGGGGTTAAAGATCAGTTTGAGTTTTTGATAATAATGTTATCTGAATTGGGGAGGAGGCCGATGTTAGGAGGTAATGATGGATCTTTTGGGGATGATTTGGATGCGGAGATTGGTATGCTGCTAAGCGAGCAGCGAGGGCAAGAGGCCGATGATCATGAACGTGAGCTCAATATGATTAGAAGTGGCTCTGCTCCCCCTACTGTTGAGGGTTCACTGAATGCTGTTGGAGGTTTGTTTGGTGGAGGGGGCGGAGCTTCTGCTGTTGCCTTTTCTGAGTTTGCTAGTGCCACAAATGGGCATGGATTTAACTCTGAGGAGGAGCTGAGGTCTCATCCAGATTATCCTAACTACTATTACTCTAATGTGAATCTGAACCCTCGGCTTCCTCCACCATTGCTTTCCAGGGAGGACTGGAGGTATGCTCAAAGATTGAAAGGAGGGAATTCAACATTGGGTGGGATTGGAGATAGGAGAAAGGTGAACAGGGTTGATAATGGTGGCAATAGATCACTGTTTTCTATGCCACCTGGTTTTGATTCCAGGAAACAGGAGACGGAGGCTGAGTTAGAGAAAGTTTCTGGCTCTAAAGAGTGGGGCGGGGATGGGTTGATTGGGTTGTCAGGATTAGGACTGGGAAGCAAACAGAAGAGCCTTGCTGAAATTTTTCAGGTGATTTCTTACTCATCTTAGTTCATTATTAATACATTAGATTGTAATCTTGCTTGTCAACAAGCTTCCTGGTTTTGCCTTACAGAGACATCAGTTCTTGACTATAGTTTGAGCACCAATGTATTCATCATTCTTGGATTGTTGCATCTGACTATTATTGGATTAGCATGTAATATATATCCCATCCATTTTAAACAAACCGAGTCATTAGATCAGTATACTGTATATTTGTTAATTTAGGTGCTGTTGCCCGCCATGAAGGGGACATTATGTCATGCCTTTCTTGCCATTTTCATAATATTAAATGTGAGTCAGTTACCTGATTGTGCATTTATGTCAGTGCAACAAATTAGGAGAACATACCCCTAGGAATCATGTGAGTATAGGAGTCGTTCATCTTCCTGGTTTCTGTAACATGTAAACATGCTATATCATCATTTTAGATGTCGCAACACATCTGTTCCATAGGATCTTGACAAATAACCTGATTATTGAAAGGGTGGGTTTGTGTATGCACTTAGATTTTGTTTAGCAGAGCTAGAAAAAGAAAATACTCAGTGGTCAGTTGGTAAATGCAATTAAATATCTGTAGATGCCAAGTTTATTTTGATTTTCTGTTAGTGTATTCCTATGATTATTCAATGTGGAAAAGCTATTTAATTTTGGGTGCATGAAGCTTTCATGTTTTTGTGACAGTTGTTTAACTATTTCATTAGCTTCAGGACATGGTTCTTTACTTCTTTTTTATGCTGGGTCTGTATGTGATCCTTCAAATTGTTCTTCTTGCATTAGACTGAAGTAGCTGTTAACATGTTCTTTTTCCTGAGGATCTTGTTTAAAATCTACGCAGGATGATCTGGGACATTCATCTCCTGTCACAGGACACACTTCTCGTCCAGCCAGTCGTAATGCGTTTGATGAAAATGTCGAGAACATGAGTTCTGCTGAAGCTGAACTTACTCACTTATGCCAGTCAAATGGTCAGGGCTCATCTGCAGTCCAAAGTATTGGTCCAGCTTCTTCATATTCCTATGCTGCTGCTTTAGGTTCTTCCTTATCAAGAAGCACCACTCCTGATCCCCAAGTTGTTGCTAGAGCTCCTAGTCCTAGCATAACGCCTATAGGAGGAGGAAGAGTTGGCACCTCAGAAAAAAGAGGCATCACTAGTCCTAAACCATTCAATGCTGTTTCATCTGGCATCAATGACTCTACAGATCTCATGACTGCTTTATCTGGAATGAGTTTGTCCACAAGCAGTGTGAGGGATGAAAACAGCCGCTTGCCTTCTCAGATTGAACATGACATTGAAAATCACCAGAACTATCTTTTTGGTAGACAAGGAGGTCAGAATCAAATGAAACCAGCGCATGCATTTGCAAAGAAATCTGATTCTGGGCATTTACACGTGCCTTCTGGTCATCTCACTGGAAAGGTATTGTACTCTGATTCACGTAAGAGTAATGGAAGTGGCTCCGGACTGAAAGGATCACCAACCTCTCTTAATGGTGGTGTAAACTTTCCTCCTCAGTCTCAGCATATAGATGTTACCCATTCATCTTTTCCAAACTATGGTATGAGTGAATATTCTATGAATCCCACGTTGGCTTCCATGATGGCAACCCAACTTGGTACTGCTAATCAATTTGGTATGCAAGTTCCTGGAGTAGGTTTGGTCTCTAGACCCAACATAGCAGGTGCTGTATCTGAATCTCAAAATTTTAGCAGAATGGGGAATCAAATGGCGGGAAATGCTATTCAGGCACCTGTTGTTGATCCAGTTTATCTTCAGTACCTAAGGACGTCTGAGTATGCTGCACAACAGCTCGCAGCTCTTAATGACCCCTCTTTGGACAGAAACTATGTAGGTAATTCTTACATGAATATACTTGAATTACAGAAGGCTTATCTTGGAACTTTGCTATCACCTCAAAAATCACAATACGGTGTTCCCATGGGTGGTAAATCTGGCGGTTTAAATCATCATGGTTATTATGGAAATCCTTCATTTGGCCTTGGCATGTCATATCCCGGGAGTCCCTTGGCAAGTCCTGTAATTCCAAATTCTCCAGTTGGACCTGGTAGTCCCATGAGGCACAATGACCTCAACATGCTCTTTCCTTCTGGAATGAGGAACATGTCAGGGAGTGTCATGGGGCCGTGGCATTTAGATTCCGGAATGGACAAGGGCTTTGCGTCCTCACTGCTGGAAGAGTTTAAGAGCAACAAAACCAAGTGCTTTGAACTTTCTGAAATTGCTGGTCATGTTGTTGAGTTCAGGTATAAGTTCTTGTATGTGATATTGCACTCTATCACGTGATTGTCATCCTTCGTTTGATTTTATAACATTATGTCTTTTCAATCAGTGCGGATCAATATGGGAGTAGATTCATCCAACAAAAGCTTGAGACAGCAACAACCGAAGAGAAGAACATGGTTTATCAGGAAATCATGCTCCATGCTCTTGATCTGATGACTGACGTGTTTGGTAATTATGTGATTCAGAAGGTATCATCAATGTTCTTACTTTGTTTCACATACATCGCCATTATGAATTTTACGTAATTAACAATTGATGTATGTATGTATGTAGTTTTTTGAGCATGGACTTCCCTCCCAGAGAAGGGAATTGGCTAGAAAGCTTTTAGGTCATGTGCTGACACTTAGCCTTCAAATGTATGGCTGTCGAGTAATTCAGAAGGTACCATTAGTTTTAAGGACTATCTTGATTCTCTATTTTAATTGATATTAGGACTCTTACCAAATTGGCTATAACACAATGTATATATGACTGTGTTTAGGCGATTGAAGTAGTTGATTTGGACCAAAAGGTAAAGATGGTTGAGGAGCTTGATGGTCATATCATGCGATGTGTTCGTGATCAGAATGGTAACCATGTAATCCAGAAATGTATTGAATGTGTTCCTGAAGATGCCATTGAATTTATTGTCTCAACATTCTTTGATCAAGTTGTGTCCCTTTCCACCCATCCTTACGGATGCCGTGTGATACAGGTTTGAGAACCCACGTATATTATCTCCTGTAAAAATAAGTCACCTCTTTCTTATAACATACATTTTTCATGTCACAGAGAGTTCTGGAGCACTGCAATGACCCAAACACACAGAGTAAAGTTATGGACAAGATTTTAGGATCTGTTATTATGTTGGCTCAAGATCAGTACGGAAATTATGTTGTTCAGGTTTGCATGTTATCCCCGATTAATCACATGATTACATTACCAAATTATGTTTTGTGGTGGTTAGCTAATACTTAATCCCATGCATGAATCCTTTGTTAACAGCATGTGTTGGAACATGGAAAGCCGGATGAGAGGTCTGCTATAATAAAAGAATTAGCTGGCAGAATTGTTCAGATGAGTCAGCAGAAATTTGCGTCGAATGTTGTGGAGAAGTGTTTGGCTTTTGGTGGCCCTGAAGAACGTCAATTTCTGGTGAATGAGATGCTTGGGACTACAGATGAGAACGAGCCTCTTCAGGTTTGCCAACTACCGTCAAGTTAGTTTGATGAGCATGCATAATCTATTATTCCTCATTGCTTTGTTGTGTTGTAACCAGGCAATGATGAAAGATCAATTTGCCAATTACGTAGTTCAAAAGGTGCTTGAGACATGTGATGATGAACAGCGTGAACTGATTCTTACTCGAATAAAAATTCATCTGAATGCATTGAAGAAATATACTTACGGAAAACATATTGTGGCTCGTGTAGAGAAACTTGTTGCTGCTGGAGGTACTATCAACAACTGCTTATTGATGTTAGAAACTCCACCTATGTCTTGTCTTTGATTATGAGACTTGTTTTGCAGAAAGGAGAAGTGCTCAGGCCCTGCATGCTGCGTAGGTGAATAATGTCGTGTACAGCTAACTGAGGGTTAGTCTGAGCTATATTTATTTTGAGTTGTGAGAGAAGGTATGAGGTATATAAAACAGTCGTCCCTTGCAGCGGATGTGAGTATAAAGTTATGTAGTTTATATGTTAACGTGACTGTACAAATGTTGCCAACGTCGAGAAGCTGTCTATGTTTAGGTGAGTCTGCTTTTTCCTCATTTTGCCTTGTATGTTTTGTTTTAAGAGTACAATTTTCTTTAAACACTCGTCTGTTTCTTGCAACTATCTAATTCCATATGATCAACTGTGCAAGGGAGATGAATTTATGTATCTTTAGGGTTAAATTGGTATGTATGTTGTAGCCAAAATCAGCGAGACCCATCAAATATAGATGTTTCTGCTACGAACTAAACGCTGTTATAGGGTTAGTGAATAAGACATGGGATGGGCACGTGTCGAGCTGATGCTTCGTCTTGTACCCGAGTTTTTGTTGTTGCAGTTGCTCAACGGAATCCGTTGGAGGTGTGACAAAATCCGAACGGATTTGTTGATTCGGCTTTGCTCCAGCACGATGCGGTATAAGACACAATTAGAGCCGTAGATGGGCTGAGGGTTGTTGAATCTTGTAATTGCTTAGCTGTTGCTTAGTTTTCCGCATAACTATATCTCTCAATTTCATTTCTGATCGATTCTTAAACATTACAAGTAGGGTCAGAGCCACGGTTCAGTGACGCAATAATGAAGATCGCGGATGTGGCCGCAGGCGTGTTGAAAGACTATCCTAAGGAGAGCCTCTGTCTGATGGGTTTTGAACCGTTGGAATGGAATCAGTATCCCGTCGAGTGACTGTGCGTGCTCGCAAACGATCACATTAATGATATCGACGACGATCAAGTGGATTCTATACGCATCACAGGTGTAGTGAGGCAACGATGAATCTCCATCTTGGTTGACTCTACGGCCACCGCGACGTTCTAGGATGTAGAGACAACTTAGGTCATGCGGTTGGACATAGAGAGGGCCCCGCCGATTAAAGATGGGGAATGGAGGTAAGCCTCTGTGCATCTCGTTGCGTGGTACGATGGCGTGTGGGCAATGTGTGGTTCATTGTGGTCTTTAGAGCGATGTCACTCAAGGATTGTGACATACCTTCGATTATGAGCAAAGGTGTATCTCCTTTTAGGGTGGGCCATACCTTCTACGTAGCCTACGAACATGAGCAGGGCACGTGGATGGAGCAAATTGAATCGTAAGGGTAAAAAAGGAATTGGAGGAGAACAATCTCGCTCTAGGATAACTGAGAGCTCTGCCAACATGCCGGAAGACCTTTGTCAACTACTCGACAAACACGGATTGGTGTTTAGAGAACTCAAAGGCCTACCTCCTTGCCATGAGCATGATCACAACATTCCGCTCTTGCGGAAATCCAGCATGCCTTCAGTCCGCCCTTCTCGTTATAACTTCAAGCATAATAACGTTCTGGAGAAAAATGGTGTAGGAAATAAAGGATGAGGACATCATCAGAGACAGTTGTAGCCTGATCTCATTTTTGGTGCTACTGGTTTGGAAGAAGGACGGGACATGGAGTTCTACGTTGAATAGAATCAACTGAATCGCATCACCATCAAGGATAAGTATCTGATTCCATGCATAGGAGAGCTGCTCAACGAATTGAAGGGTACCAAGTATTTTTAAAAGATCGATCTCCGCGTTGGGTACCACTAGATCATATTAAAGGAAGGTGAAGAACACAAGACAACATTTAGGACACACAACGACCATTATGAGTTCCTCCTAGTGTCGTTTGGGCTCATGAACGTGCCGGTGATATTTTAAGCCTTGATGAACCATGTCTCCAGGATTTCCTCCACAAGTTTTTGTTAGTGCTCTTCGACGACATCCTCATATACAATGGAGTCTGGGAGACCTATTTGAAGCATTTGGATATGGTCTTGTAAAGGCTTTCGGATCACAAGTTGCGCGGAAAATCTTCAAGTGTGAGTTTGGGAAGACCGTGATATCTTATCTGGGGCATGTGATCTCGTATGAAGGGTTGGACACGAAGAAGGATAAGGTCGAAGCCATGGTGAACTGTCCACGATCGAACTTCATCAAGGTCCTTCGAGGGTTCCTCAGCTTGATCGGATACTATCGGAGGTTCATGAAGGGGTACGAGGTCATTGCAATACCTCTAATAGAGCTCACGAAGAAGGATGTGTTTGCATGGTCCGAGCAAGCTGAGCGGAGCTTTGAGCACTCAAGAAGGCCATGATGACAACGCTAGTGCTAGCCTTACATGGATTTCATGAAGATCTTCGTGGTTGAAACAGATGCGTCGCACACGAGAATTAGGACTATCTTGATGTAGTAAGGGCGTCCCATAGCATAACTTAATAGAGCCTTGGGGCTAACGAATCAAGGCTTGTCTACATATGACAAGGAACTCTTGGAACTAATAGTATCGGTCCAGAAATGGAAGCCCTATTTGGAAATGGCTCCCTTTGTGATTTGCATGCACCATTTGAGCCTTATACATTTGATGGAGCAACCATTAGTCACAACATTGGAATGCAAGGGAATGACTAACAGAGCCACAAATGCTCTGTCTCATGAAGGGAGGAGGAGCTCTGAACTATTATTACAGTGCTGCCGCAGTGGTTAATGGAGGTGTTTGAGAGCTACCAGAACGATTCGGAAGCAGAGGGATGGATAGTCAAATTGACGTTGTTCCGAACATAGTAGGGTACGAGCTCCGCAATGGGGTGATCCTTATCAACAAGAAGATCTACTTGGGGCAGAGCACGAAGGTGAGACGGAAGGTCATTAAGGCCTTGTATGCGTCAGCTATCGGAGTCACTTGGGGATGATCACGACCTTACAGAGGGTCCATGCGTATTTTTCTAGCCAAACATGGTCGTGGCGATGCGCAAATTCGTACAGACTTGTGATGTGTGCTAGAAATGTAAGATCGAGGCAGTTCCTTATCCCGAACTTCTTCAACCGTTGCCCTTACTAGAGAGAACCTGGAAGGAGATTGATATGGATTTCGTGGAGGGCTTACCGAGTTCATACGGGTATGATAGCATTCTGGTTTTTATCGATTGGTTCTCGAAGTTGAGCCTTTTCATACCTCCGAAGCACCCATTGTCGACACAACAAGTAACCAAAGCCTTCTTCGACAACGTTTTCAAACTACATGGCCTATCGGAAGCCATAGGTTCTAATCGTGACAAGGCCTTCCTCAATGGATTTTGGAAGGAATTGTTCTGAATGGTGGGAACGCCCTTGAAATACTCGAGGGTGTACCATCCATAGACAGACGGGAAAACGGAGAGACTCAACCGTTGCCTCGAGAACTACCTCCAGTTAATGACTCATCAACTGCCTAAAGCTTGGTTTCTCAGGATCTACCTAGTGGAGTATTGGTATAACACCACATATCACTCTGCGGTGTGGATAACAACGTTCGAGATAACTTATAGGTATGCTTTGCCTTTGTTAACATGACCGAATTTTCCAACAAGATCGTGGTACTGGAGGATTTCAATAAGAAGAGGAGGCTGACAATGGAGCTTCTCAAAGAAAACTTAGAGAGGGCCTTGGAGAGGATGAAGATTCAAACCGACAAGCACTGCTCGGAATGAGAGCTCGAGGTCGAAGATTGGGTATATTTACGTCTTTAGCCATATCGTTCGACCTCGATGGAAATTCACAAGTCATTCAAGCTGTCGACTCATTACTATGGACCATTTCAGATCTTGGCAAAGGTCGGGTCAGTTGCATACAAACTCCAGTTACCTGAGACCGCCAAAATTCACCCGTCTTCTACGTGTCACTCTTGAAAAAGCGCTTGAGCGATCATCACACACTGGTCTCGATCTTATTGGAGACAATTGCAAACAGCCAGCTCAAGGTCTATCCTACCGAGATCCTCGAGACCAAAGTGGTCAAGAAAAACAACCAAGTTGTTGTCTAAAAGCTCATTCTATGGTCTGGCCTGAGCCCGGATGATTCGACTTGGGAAGATGTAGCCATGCTCCGATCTTAGTTTCTAGGTCTTTGCTTGGATTCAATTTCTTGAGGACAAGCAAAGTCTCAAGAGGAGCCATTGTTACGAGTGCCATAATAACAAATAAAAATAAATAAAGTGCCAAGCAAAGTTTCAAGAGGAGCGATTGTTACAAGCGCCATAATAAAAAAAAAAAACAAAGTGTCATCGTAGGGATTAGTGAATAAGACAAGGGATGGACATGTTTCGAGTTGACCCTTCGTCTTCTACCCGAGTTTCTGGATCTTTCATGTTGTAGTTACTGAACAGAATCAGTTGGAGTTGTATCAAACTCTAAACGGATTTAGCTTTGCTCTGACTCGATAGGGTATAACATGAAGGACTTTGAACAAGATATCAGCGAATAAA
>JAYMSW010003262.1:0-12466 GCA_036897725.1 Erodium texanum | reverse complement strand
AGCTGCAGGGGAGGTTCGAGGAGGTGGAAGTACCGTTGCTGATCGTGCACGGCGGAGACGACGTCGTCTGCGACCCGCAGTGCGCCAAGGACCTGTACTGTTTCGCATCGAGCAAGGACAAGACGCTCAAAATATATCCGGGAATGTACCACCAGCTGGTCGGCGAGTCCCAACAAGACGTGGATTTAGTTTTCGGTAACATTTTGGAGTGGCTTCAAAGCAGAGCTCAACAAAAGAGTAAATATAGACATTATGTCCAAAACATTTAAATTGCTCCATAATTATGTAACAAAAATAAAAGTGCAAACTCTCTCTCGAGCCTATGTTTTTATTGTTGAATATTGTTGTTACTGTATTTAATAATGTACAATTTCACCAACGTTGTGTCAGAAATGACTGAGATAACAAACAACTAATTTTATTACAGCTTACCACAAAACACAAAGTATGTGCACAAAAACATATTTATATTAATCATACATGAAGAAAACAGGAAAAGAAACATCATCTACATGCATACCTTGCATATCACACCACCATAAACCATTCCTAACACATCAAACACACCCACTTGCTTCCTCCTTTCTTGACTTGTTTTTGCTTTTTGTTAGTACATGATTATCAGACAATGAAGGCATGCTTTCTTCATCTTCTTCTATATACACCAGCTTTGTAGATGCAAAATAATAGCTACCATGCCGGTAGTGCAGTTACAGGTTACTTGGCCCGGAATTCATTCCTGAATCTAGTTAGGTTCTGTGTGAATTTGTCTCTGTTCTTTGAATCCAAGTTTCCACTTATATCTGCCATAAGTTTGTCAAAGCACTGGGAAAGAAGCTGTCGTTTATCTCCTATCTGAAATAGGAAAAACACACAAGAGATTGAGCAAGATATAAGGTTTCAGTATACTTGAGTGACTACTTCAAATCACATTTTTATACATCTAGATCTCGAGCAGCCATCTATTCTTTTATCTCTATACTCGTAAGGCAACAGAAAATACTTCTCATGTATAAGCAGCAATTAATAATGATAAGAAAGTATAGAGCATTGAACTTACTTGTGAAGCCAAAAGTTGAGCCTTAATGTTGGTGAACATCTGCAGAAATCATGTTATATTGCAGTTAAAAATCCACTCCAGTATACAGAACTGTTTTTTTTTTTTTTTAAATCTAATCATGATAAACATTGCAATCAATTTTCCTCTCTCCCTCAGACAGAAACAAAAAAGAGGAAACGGTAGGTACACTTCACTAAGCTTACTTTGGGAAACACGATTGACAATAACAAGTCACATATAAAAGGAGCAAGAACAATCCAAGAAGGTAGGGCAGTACCTCCTTGCTTATAAGTATCAAGCTTAGCATTGGCCTGCTTACAGTCCACAGGTTACCCCAGTCTTCAAATAAAACAATCTCAAAGAGAGTTTCTAGCATCTAGAGGAAGAAAAAATGGGCACATCAAGGTGAATAACACTTCATAAAACAAAATTATAATACAATAATCACCAAAATAGTACGTAGTAAAAGTAAGATAGGACTATATGGGGATCCTATGTACTCACATAAGGTATATTTTGATCAATATTAACGAGATTCCTTCTTTTCATGATAATTTAAGCAACATAAGACAATAACATTTGAGAATTAAAAACAACAGGGGTAAACCTACATAATAAGTTCAATTAAATGGTTTTGGAACTTCCATTTTGACTGGCATCTATGGATCACACATTTCAACCACATCTTTGATAAATGGGTGAGAAATTATCCATAAATACCTCCTTCCCTCAGTTTCCTCTAAAGTTATACTCTTCTGATAATTGTTAATTACCCAGCTAAGAACCCATGGCAATATGTGCTATTTTCTGGAAGCTAGGTTGATAGCATTGCTGCATCTATTGCTGTCGATTCCTGTGGAACTTCATCTTTTACACTCAGTTCATGCCATGGATTTGACTTTGGTATGCTGATATTGAGATAACTTTTTTCATGGTGAGCATAACTATAATTTTAGTACCCAGATGTTTTCTGAACCATTTATATCAATTTGACATCAGAATTTTTATTTTATTTATTTATTTATTTATAAAGTGCTGCTATTTTTCACCTTCAAATTGTGTTTAGTTCCGAAGTAGTCGTCAACTTGAGTTTCGCTCCAAATTAGTCCTAAAGTGATATGTATTATTCCAATTTAATCCAAAAGATTGGCATGATTTCTTAATCAGGGGTTTAATTGGAACGATTTGTACAAACTCTAGGACAATATTGGCACACCTACTGTTTAGGACTAAATTGGAATAAAACACATAACTTTATATTATTTATTGGAACTAGTACAAACTTTAGTTATACATTAGAACAAAAACCCAGTTTATCACTAATTTGGAAGCAAATGCATATCCGTATAGGACTATTTTATAACATGTTCGAAGAAAAAAAATATATACCAAATTAACCTTCATTACAAAACCCAACTATAAAAAGAATCTGTAACTTATGTCAAGAGTGGAAAGACTAAATGCTACCATCATATCATAGTAGTTGATTGTTGATAATGCTACAATTCCTTATCTGAAATTATGCAGTCAGCTTACCTTTGGAAACAAAGTAGGGTGATTTGCTATGCACTGAGCAAGATTGAGAGCAGCTGTTGTGGTGGTAGATTCTCCCATCATAATGTGGTCAAAATAGTAAGTAGCCAGATTATCCACAGCAGATGCACACTGCCATACAGATGTAAGATTTCATAATTGAAAGATGAATTATCAAATATAAATGACATAATCATAACACTTCCAAAATAACTAGCACATTACTAAAAACAAGCAGAAGAATAGAATTATACCAACCTGAGATGAGATACTTGCATTAGATACTTTAAGGCCAGCTTCAAGGGATGTTGCAATATACATAAAGTAGCTTGTTTCCAAATTCAAAATGAAAACTAAATGGTTTTTCATTAGCACCTCCAACAAAGCAAAGTAGGCAGTTGTGAGCTGGGAAAAAAGAGATCGTTAAAAGACCTTAATAACAAAATAACCAATAAAGACAAGTCTTCTAGGAAACGAGCAACCAACATAGCATTTGCTGGAAATAATAATTCAAAGGATGGAAGTACTTATAATCATGAACCAACATAGTGCAATTGGGACAAATGAAATATGTTTCTCTGCATGTTGCATGTCCATTTCTATGAGATTTTAAGTCAAACATGGATTAGCAATTATGATACCATAATAGCAAGAAAGACAAGATATGGATAAATAAAAATTGATTTCAGAGGGCAGTTCTCGAGTAGTGAACAGTAGTTAGCAAAAAAAAAAATCATTCCATCAATTAAGATATGAAGTTGTACCTTTCGATATGCCAAAACATCAGCCAAAGGAATTGATACTGCCATCTTCAGAGCAATATCAAGAGCATCAACGAGAGCTCTATCGCCATAAAGTTCGAACACACCATAGTTGACATAGTTTCCAGAAAGCACTGCAATACAAAAATTAACCACCAAGATGAAGTCAAAAGCACTCTATCAAAATACATAAGACTATGTCAACATACATGTCAATAGATAACATAAGACCTGACGAGGCGAGACAAATATTAATGCCCAAATAAAATGTCAATGTAATCAAGTCATTAGTCTCAACAAATCATCATATAACAACAAAATGAAGCTAAAATGTGAGAATTAAATGAATACCTCTTGTAAGAATACTCCAACAAATCCAAATTCCCTTGTATTTGAAGGCATACATATTTGCTCGATTGGGAAAGGACAAAACCCTTGCTCCATATGACACAATCAGTTTGCTGGCCTCCCGGAAAAGTAATATACCATTAGGAGATGATGAATCAAAGGTCAATCTTTGGGATTTGTTTAACACCAGCTCAGCCACAAATTTCAACACAGGGGTTGTCACCTGCATGTAGTCATATATAAAATATCCATATTACGGCAGATATGGAAAATTTTAATTTCTACATACAATAATTACTGAATCACATTATACTAAAATCACCAGAACAAGAATTCCACCATGAAGTACAAAATGACATACAAAAATTGCACAGAGCAATCAACTAGACCTTTTAACAAAAAAGTGTTGATAACATGCCTTACAGCACATTATAGCTTTTTCAAAATTCAAATATTTAGTATGCCCTTCTACAGACACTTCAAAATTCAAAGTCATCACAAATACCAATATTTTTATTTGTCCAACCACCTAAAGATCCTACCTAACACTTGTTTCTTACAAACACTATATAGAACGGAAGTTCAAGAAAAAAAATGGTAGTTTGCAGCTTACCTCGGGAGTATCAGCCAAATGTGCAATGCCTTTTAACAGAACAGGCATGTGTGCTGGATATAGCCAATCAAAAAGAAAACCATATGTTCTGCGACTGAAAAGATGGAAAAAACCAGAAAACTATGTAATAATCCGGGATTCCGTAAACAATTTGAGACATTATGATTAAGAAAAACACAAACCTATTTGTCGCCATTGCTATTCCTCTGAGATCCCGCATCAAACCAATCAATGCATATTTGACAACGTCTGATCGAAACAATGCATCTGGAGTGCCTTCTAAACTGACGAAAACCTTAAGTTGAATAATCACCACAGTTAAGTTAAAAGCTTTCAAGGGAGAAACCAATCCAACTTGAAAACACTAATAAGGAACCTATCTGAATGTCACACCATTTAGCTTTACTACAACCCCAAAGTTTAAGCTAATAGGTGGAGAACCACACCAATTTTCCAATTGATCATTAACTCCACATTCTTTTGATGTGGGATATATCAACACTTCCTCTCATTTGACAAAGATTTAACAGAGAGGAAACACAAATGGGATACATAGGCCCGAGACCAAACTAACTCTCATACCATGTTAAACTTTACTTATCCCCTGAAAGCCTAAGATATTAGGCAGAGTCAACTAGTATACAAATGGTCATCAACTTCACATTATGTAGATGTGTGATAGTTCAATGGTTTACACTCCCCTTCATATGCAGACTGACAACATAACAGGCCCGGGATGTTGACTAAAATTAACAGGAAGGGAACACAAACGAGCCACATAGCTACTTCACATTCTTTCACTGCAGGATACTTCAACATACACAAACTGAAAACACTATACCCGTTCTCTCCTATCCTACATTACAGACATTATGAAAATTCGTCTTCTAATACTTTTTTTTTTCTATTTGGAATAAAGGTATAAAAGATAACATACATATAATTTAAGCAATGGTAAAATAAAAAAAACCATACCTGTAAGAGGCAATTCATAGAGGTTCTGAATTGCACAAGGCTATCCTCCATGAAAATCAGGGAGCCAATTGTGTAATAAAATTTTGTTCTGCTACGAGAACATCTGTGATCTTCAAGGAAAGGGAAGTGCTCCCTCTGAAACACAAATCAGTTTTAATATATATAAATATATAGCTCAGCCTCTTGATAATAATTTATGTAACTAAGCCAGAACATCAATTATGAATTGACATTATTTTAATACAAATTCTTACACTGTGATGTGAAACTAACAATTCAATGGTATCCAACTTCAAAAGCAGCTTTCCTGTCATATATCTGCACAAATTTAATCCTATTGTAAATGTACATCACAAGGAATGTATTAAAGAAATAACAGAGACATTCAGCAATCAAACCCATGAAGAGTAAAATTTACCCAGATGCCATTTCCCCAAAAAGGCTTAGGTTATGGTCCATGAGCTCTTCGCACTGCACATGGAGTCAAGTTACTATACCAAGTGGATACCAGATAAAAAGACTTGTAGAAAACAAACTAGAATTATTACCTCTGTATAAGACTTTAGATTTGTAACAATCTTTCCAACAATAACATTCAACACAAGAAGATGATCATGGAGACCAAGAAGCTGAGATAGTCGTAGATAAAGCTGCTGCAACAGAAGCAGAACTAGTATAGATAGAACTTTCAGAAGACAAAAGATGACTTAAGCAATTTAAACTTTCGTATATTTACCTTAGAAGAATGTATACCCTGATCACCAATATAAGACTTCCTAAAATGCTGAAAGAAGGTAAGGATGGCGCAGTCAAGTCTCTGCTTGCTTATTTCACCATATCTCTGTTAGGTTTGAAGATTTAACAACAACAAAATAATGAGAATTGGGGATAATGCTTAACTGAGTTTGACAAGGAAATTCTGCTTTCATTCAAATGAACATGAAGATTTACTTCATGAGCAACCGGAGTACTATAAAGACATTACGCTGAGATACAGATTCACATTGCGATAGTGTAAACAAAGCATAAGTTGAAACCAAAAAATATCAGACAGGATGATTTTTCTATCAAGAGTCAAGATCCTTAAATTTAAAGATGTGTACTAATAGAAGGACAAACGACAATAAAAGCAAACATCTAGGGCTTATTGACAACAAAGAAACACATGACATGTACATGGGTCAGTTGGAATAAGACCCTAGACAGTTACTAATTGTGTGTATAGAATAAGCATAGCAAGTTCTATCCAGTTGGATAAAACAAACCAATATCTACTCCTCTAAGGAAGAAGAGTATTTCATCAAGTCAAATGGAAAGTTCATCAAACAAAAGTAAAACTCCCGCAACTTCAAAAGGAACTATGAAACAAACAAAAAAATTGTCACTGAAGCTTCTTATATTAGATTTGGAAATTGTTGTTGGTAAATTTTTTTTGAGGGAATTGCAGAAAAGTTCCCTCATGAATTGGTCACGAACCGAAAACAGCCTTTTGAAAAAAAATGCTTTGGACAATTCATAAGGCCTTTATGGGAAAAGTGGCGGACGAAAATCAAATATCGGTTAGTTTTTTTACAAGGGCAAAGTGTCCACTACACAGCACAGTGCAATTCACATTGTTTTTCAAAGACTGTTTTCTGTACGTTGCCAATTCATGAGGACACATTTCAGCAACTCCCCCAAAAAATTCATATCAATGGGCAAGTTAGCAAAATAGAACTTCATTTGGGCGCTCAAGAATAGAAGCAACAGACTGAAGCTTCGACTTTTGAACTTTCAGTGGAAGCTGCTGTAAAGGCTTAACGACTTTTCTGAATATGTGAAGGCTTAATGATTTCTATCTTGAGACTTGAGTAGTTCTAATTGAATAACTTTTTGTAACATCTACATGTTGTAGCCCTTAACTATTTGTCAGTCCTAGATTTGTTTTGGACTCTAAAAGTATGTTTAATAGTAAGAACCAGACTAAAACATCAGATACTTATTTGACCAAGAAAATCGAAACTAGCAACCGAAATAGTTATTTATTTGAATGGGTTGATGATGTCTGAGAAATCATATAGATATCACACACAAAAATAGATAAGTTTCTGTAATAAATAACAATTACTTGGTTGGGTATGTTTCAAGTATAAGCAATCAAGGTTTTCTAGCAGGAAGTGGACATTTCAAGTTGAAAGAAAAGGATGTGCCATTACCTGACTGTACAATCCACTGTCTGTGACATTTACCAACTGCAAAACACGTGCTGACAGCTCCGCATCAAGTATCTCCTGTGATTCCCCACTACCAAAGAGAGGGAAAGCAAGATGAGAAGAGAACCAGATTATCATGAGGTCTTTAGTTGTGTAATCAGGAATAATTACAATGTTACCTAGAACCAACAATTTGCCTGGTCTTAAGAATGGCAGCAACAATATGGACTATCCAAGCCAGCTTTGCTTCAGTAATACAAAGTTCATTACTATTTGCAAAGTTTGATATATTTACTCCTTCCTGTACAAAACCAAATAATATGCTTCATATACCAGAATTGTAATAGAAATTTTCAGAACCATCTTAATCCATAAAAGCATTCTGAAAATTTTACAAGATCGTACCATATATCTCTGCAGAACAGGTTCCAGGGTTTTCACTATAAACGGACCACAAGTTTCATACTGCAACTCGAGAAATCAAACCAAGTTGAAAAGTGAGGGCTTTACTTCTAATAGTTATGTAACTATATATGAACATTTTAAGTAGACCTAAAGGTTGTATGAAAAATCCTAAACCTGAGATCTGCAAAGATTTGGAAAGAAATCAAGCTGATCTTGAAGAAGTTCGACATTATCAAGCGGGTTCTCTAAAAGTTCATCCTCTAACTCAAGCTGCATTAAAGAAAAGAATAAATAACTCAGATGTTTTGCATGAATGGAATATGATACAAAAACTCGTCAGCTACAATGCAACCTCACCTCCAGAGAATTAAATTTTGAAGCAACAAAACCTTCAATTATCTTTGGCACATATTCAACAATCAGGATTGGTTTCTCACTCTTCACATACGGTATGGATGTCACCAATCTTGACCACAGCCCCAGAAGATAGTAAACACTGTCACTGGCCCACTGGTTGAACATGTTGAATTGACAAGAGAAATGTAAGTGCGACAGAACCTATACAATATTTATTACACAAACTACTTGTACTACATGAGCGTAAATTAACCTGCCAAGACTGCAGAGACTTCAATGTAAACTCTGCCACTAAACGTATCCAATCACCGTAGCCTTCAACATTTACAAGCTCTGATAACTGCACCATCAGTTATTGATTAGAACAACCACGAGTGGCATTATGCTAAGCAGACAATTTGCTATCCGATAAAGAAAAAAAATATACCACGAACATGTAATTAACTTGCATTCAACAGATATATAAAACAAAACAAAACCAAAGATTTTCTTCTGAACTTCTGATTTGTGGTTAAGAAAAATAGAATATGAGAATATTAACGTGGTTGGTAGGAAAAAAAGCATATGTACAATCTAAACCAGCAGCATAGCAACAAAGAATTCTTCAAGAGCAATATGTGATTTATATTGCATTCCTTCAAGAGAAGACCACCTTGAACATGTATCATCTTATTCACTTTGACTCGCTTCCTCCGAATAGGATCAAGTAGAAAAATCCACATATCTTTGAATGTATCATTAACCACATTTTATATAGCCGTTATCGATGAAGAAGGGAGACAGGTTGAACAATCACAGACAGGAGATAAACAGATATAAATACAAATGCAATGCCCAGGCATTAGCTGTACATATGATTTTGCAAGAAACATCACCTGATAATTCACTTTAAGGCGCCCAAGAAGACAGCAGTACACATGATAATTATCATGATCAGCAAGACCTGTCTCCCAACCAAGAAATGAGAAGCAAACTCCATGAAGTTAAAACAAGAATGCATATCAAGTCTATTAAGTTCAAGTAAGAGCAAGTCAAATAAAATAATACAATATAATTGAGATAACAGCATTACATATAGAAAGTCCCAAAGCTGTACAACCAAAGCAAAGAACAACCATGAACACAAATGTCAAATCAAACTTCAGAAAAGGACCTACAAATGCAGGACACACCAAAGAAGGGGCAAACCCAAAGCAGAAACCCTAACTATCAAGTTAGGTATTATCTAAGGCAATTCTTTTCTTAATGCCCATATACAGTAAAACCTTTATAAATTAATAATGTTGGGACTTGATATTTTATTAATTAATAAAGATATTAATTAATCGAGTTGCACTGTTGTAGGGTTGCAGAATGTTGAGTCGTACTTCTTGTCACCCAACATGACATCAAAAATTCAACCTTATATATGATGCAGGAATAATAAGAGCTTTCAAGATGCACTATCGGTTACCGCATGACGTTTTACTGTAAGGTTTTACGTTGAGACAATCTAATTCAATTAACATTAATGTTTTAGATGCTATCAATCTTGTAGTCTCGGTTTGGATGGTTAACGTTCAACAAGAGACAATATCAAATTATTTTCGACACTGCAAAATTCGTTCAGGGGATGAAGTCTCGAGAAATATAGATGAACCCACGTGATATTCATGAACTTGAGGTCATGATTAAAGATCTTGGCTATCACAACAGAATGGATGTCAATAGCATATTGGGTTACCCAATAATGCAGAACTTAGAAGAAACTGTGGCTACTATCCTTGAAAATAATGTTGATGATAAAGGTGAAGACGATACAGTACCTATAGAACCAGTTACACAGAAATGAAGCACTTATCGCATCTAACAACAATAGAATCATATTTCTCTAAATTATCTTAGTTATCTTTATGTAAATTATATGATTATTAATTTATGATATTCATGGGACCTATATTTACATAGGGTTTTCCGAAAAATTATTATCTTATTATCTTATCGAATTTTGTTAATTTTACCACTGGCCCAAGTCAGGACCGGAGAAAATTATTAATTCATCAAGTATTAATTTATAGACGTTTTACTGTACATACATTTAATAACTAGCATGAAATTGTCCTACACCAGAATCCAGTAGTCATAAATGAGCATAACATGGTTACTATTACCTATCAAAAGAAATGTAAACATAACAAGGCTTTCAATGCTAACAGAAAACATATTGATTACTAGACATTATACAAAGAACTTGCGACATAAGGAAAAGAAAAATATTCGTTGAAAAGCTATAAGAAAAATATACGAAGGAAATCAAAAGAACTGTAAAAGAATAATACTTACCTGTTCCAGTTTGCAGAATTTCCTTTGTTCCAGTCATTATCTGAGTTAAAAATTCCAATCGTGTTCCTTCACTTGTAAATAATGAGCGCCTCACAGATGCCAGTCGTACCAAGCATTCCAAAGCCTGGAGTTTAAGATTTAGTGAAGCCTAAAAAAGTTCGTAAGCTAAAAGAAACTCCACATGAGACATAAAATTTAAAATAAAACCTAATGTTTAGTAATTCAATAATAGAAGGAAGCCAAGACGAAGGGCTGCATATTTATTAGAAAATTTCATTTCATTAAGGTACGCATTCTATAAAAGTTCATGATGGCATGAACATTTAAGATTAATGATACATCAGGTGATCCACTAAAAAAAAACAAAAAATGGGGGCTAAAAATTAAAATAAGATAACAGTGTATGGTTACACGATGTTGATATCAAGGTCAATTGCACACACATAGGCAATAAAGTACTAGCCCTCGCACAAACTTTTCATGTGTGCACATTAGCTTTCAAATGATAAATAAGAGTAAAAAAAATTAATAGACTGGTTTAAAAAGGAATACAAAAAAGCTGGAGCTAGAAAATGATTACAAATATAAGAATGGGATAAAGTAGACCAATAATTTAAGAGGAGGTGGCAGTGGATATCAAACTCTCCCTTCCCTTATCAGTTAACCAATGTCATGCAAAATGATACTCCCTCTGTCATGCAATAACTCCACATTCACTTAAATTCATAAGGGATGTTGAATACTTAGCAGTAACTGTCTACTTTACTTAAATAATAATTTTTAGTTGTACCCCTCTGAATTAATTAGTTATAACAAAGGTAAGGAAATAAATTGCAGCAGTAAAAGTGTTGGATGATAAAGAGAACTGTCAAACTAAGCAGAAAAGGTCAAGGTTATGATGAGATGGTGATAACCTCTTTGTTCTGAGTGATTGCATAATAATCAAAAAAGATCTTCAATGTCGAGGGGTCCTCAAAGATTGACCTCCAAGAGGTTGGGATCTGCATGAAGACCCCAAAGGCAAGAAATTTTAAAGGCATAAATACGAAACTAGAAGGCAAAAAATATGTGAGTTGTCATCACTTATCAGAAGGAAATAATCAAGATAACAGTACTGCCACAAAAATGTTAAGCATACCTGAACTGTGCCAATCTCATCTGAACTTTCATCATATGAAGTCCCCATGAAATCAAATGACAGGCATTTATGAGAAAGTGAAAGAGCCAGTCCCTGCAACTTGCTTCCAACTGTAATACACATGAAGATGAAACACATGGAAAAAGATGAATCTAAGTATAAATAAACTGGGCAATGTTAATCCTGGATAGGGCTGGAAAATTTAGCTACTAACTTCTGAATCCATCACTATATCATTAAGAACAAGGCTTCAATATTACCATCATTTTTTACTTGAAAAAGTGAAGTGAGGGATATCTGGAAAATTTGAAGAAGACTCTGATCTCTGAAAGAACTAGCTATCTTGCGATGATGAGAGGGAGGTAATCCTGGATAGGGCTGATAATTTGAATCAATAGAAAATATATCAGTAATTGAAACACTTCAACAAAAAAAAATAATCAATCACTAAGGAAGGGAATTGCAAAGAAATGGAAAACGTTAAAAAGAGAGGTGTCAGAACAAGGGTGAAAGCAAGCACCCCAAAATATGCTAAGCGTTTCACATGTTACATCCATAAAAATAATCCAACAGGAATAGCAGAACAGAATTTGAAGGCTTCTGTCTAAAGCAATAGCAAGCCTACTTGACCACAATAGAAGCATGGTCAATAGTTTGTGATACAAATATAACATTATTTATCAGCAATCCTAATCGAATAAAAATAAAGCAAATAAACTCTAACGTATCACCGAAACCCTCCCCTCCCACCTAACCCTCCAC
>JAYMSW010003261.1:0-12471 GCA_036897725.1 Erodium texanum | reverse complement strand
TGTCGACTAAGTTATCCACTTAGACGACGAAATTTTAAATTTCGTCGTCCAAGTCCTGTTCTGTAGTAGTGAATCGAGGCAGTTGCAACACTATTAAAGCATCCGCAGCGGTGTCGCGGATGGCTGCGACGGGTGAGGGAAATCAAAAGCAACGCAAGCGTCGTCCCGCTGCAGAGGAAGAGCTAGGAGGCCATGTCTGAAGAGGGCGCTGTATATCTATTGCCGCGCCCGGGCGCTAGCGACGGATCCGTGCACGCTTCAGTTACTCGCACATGATGAATTTTACCCAATGGAAAGTCGCCATATAATCTACTCTCGTTGGGAACGCCAGGTCGTGAGGAAGATAATGGAGCCAGAAGCGTCAATCGCGACGAAGATGTTGAGAAGAAAGAAAGAGGAAACAAAAAATAATAATGAATGGTACAATAGTAATTTCATATTAATTTAGAACATTTTTTAATTGGAATTTGTTTTGAATCATTAATTGATATTTCCTTTTTTTGAAACTTAATTAATTTATATTTAATTCTGATTTCATAAGAATTGAATTTTTTTTTTATATAAAACCAGAATTAATTTTTTCTAAAACAAAAATATTTGAATAAATTGATTAACTGTAATCAGACGTTATCACTGTGGACTTGACTCGTCCTTTGTGAAATAACAGACATAAGTGCCATCAGATGATGTCATCCAACGCTTCACTACAGATGCTCTTAACAAGATTTATCAGATGATGTGGCCACTCAATGTACACTTCTGCCCTCTATTGTCAGTAACGGAATCCTTGGCCTTCAAAGAATATGAAGATCTTGCCCTATGGTACGGTTGGATCAGATGTGCCCCGTATTTGTAAAACCCTACACACTATAATACAGACTGTTGTAGGAAGTAAGGAAGAAAGAAAGAGTGCTTCCTAAGAAATTATTAATAAGTAAGGCTTCGTTATAGTCCAATGCTTGATTACAACTATGAGCTACTGTCCGGACGAGCTACTGTCCGGACCACCTCCCGTTGTCCCGTCCTCTCGTGAGGTAGTACAACTATGCTCCAAAGGCGCTCCTTTTATTTCTGTCTCCACCGGTGCCCGCTGCTTCCTAGCAATTGTTATCCCTATCAAGGTGGTAGTTCTAGCATTCGATAACTTTACTTAATAAAAGATCTTTCTTTTATGTAAAAAAGACAAATTATTTACAAAGATCTCTATTCGAACTGTTATAAATAACAAGAATGGCATTGATAATTTAACTGGACACTAAGTCCATCAAGAGATTAGATCCGAAATATGCTAGCTTAACTCATGTTCTTCGTTAAATTCTCTGAGTAAACAACCCTGAGTCATCAACCGCATGTTGCAGCCTGGTTGATTTATTTTTTCCACTCCTGCCCCATTCATACTGTACATCCAGATTCCTCAAACTAGAAAATCGTTGCAAGTCAGAAGAAGAGAACTTCAGATTTTATTTCTTACCATATTTGACAGTTTCAAGTCCAAATGAACATTCACCAACAGATAAAAACAGCCCATTCAATCTCTCTAAGTTGAACATGTAAATTATAGTAATCACATTGCAGTTCAAGTTCCAATATGTTATAAATCAATGAGAGCTAGGAACATCCAAAGTGCCTGTCAATGTATCTTTTGGCTCCTTACCAGCACTTCGATCTTTACTGCCGAATTCCATGCCCTGATATGTGACCCTAGATGAACGATACTGACTACCAAAGGCAGTGCCAAAGCCCCATCCGAGGCCCAGTCCAACACCGCAACCTCCACCTTTCAAAAACACAAAATAAATAGTTGAATTGAGATATAAGACGAACTTAAAATTTTAATTGAACATGTTGCTTCGAGAATAAAAAGAACCACACACACCTGCCCCAAGACCCAAGATATTCATAGGCATGCCTGCAAAAATCAAACATCGTGAATTTGCAATCAGCTGATAGATTTGCAGTATTGGTTAAACACAATCTTACCACTTAAAGATCGCTTTCAGAAAACATGACTATTTATTTCTATTGAAACTCCAGTTCAGTTATAAATTGAGGTAGGAAGCTTTATTAGTTTGTACTGAAGTACAAATGAGATAACGAGTCTAACATGCGTAAGATGCAGTTATATGAAGCATATCAAGAGGAAACGTATATAGCCTGTGATAAAATGTCTTCCCCAGGAAAACGATGCTCAATGGAGCTAACTAAGAGAAGAATATCATCACAATAATTCAGCAGTGTTTCACTTGTGTTGAGGAATCGTTTCTTAATTTACTATGCCACATTGTATAATTTGCCCAAAAAAGTAGAGGAGATGGATACAATATATTTTCGGAAAACTTAATAATCAATGAGCCACATTGGTTCAGACAAGGAATGAAACTGAATATGCTTTCAGCAAAATTGTCAATTCCTCCCGAACACACATGCATATCATCTGAGCTTTGCCAATATTCAATGGGCAAGGGCTAATAGATGGGATGCAGTTATTTTGCATGTCAAGTTTCCAACCCAAATACCTCAGACAGTATTGCCCAACAGGTAAAGCATGACCAGATTATGTCTTTGAAACTTAAGTCCTAGTTCTGGAATAGAAATCGCCAGTCCACTACATATTTGTAACGTAGAAGTGTGGAATCACAGTTTCCCCTTCTTTTTTTGAAGATCTACTAACGGTAAGAAAGGTCCATTCACAGAGTGGTTCTCTCTGTCCCTAGAAATAAATCACAACAGAAGGGAAAACATATTCAGTGGGGCTGATTCATCAAAATGTTACTGCTCGCATTGACTGATCACAAGTCCAATTCAGATCTCCACCGTGTGTAATAGAGATTTTACAGCAATTAGCTACTTAATTGGTTGTCCCATACCAAAACTGATGGTCCCATAATTCATATCTTAAACGAAACATGTTTAGCACAACCTTTTGGGTTGAGAAATTCAAGTTTGATACCCGAATGATGCAACTGTTACAACACCTTCTCAGTTAAGTCATTTCATTCTAACTATGCCCAGAAAGAGCTACCTTATGATTAGATAAAGGGAAAAATAAGCATGACCCAAGATTATAATGCTTCCCTAAACACAAGCAGCTCAACTAAAACAAATTCATGAATCATTCAACAGTTGAGAACAATTGGAGATTGACAGGTCCAGATTTCATCACTATTTCTATATAATAGTAAAAGCACTAAAATCAGAAGTGATTATATTTAACAACAGCTTCAATTTAACAGCACAATCAATAAAATCTCCCAGAAATTGGAGCAAACCGACCAACAGAGAGAAATCAAAAGAAGAAAGAGAGAAATGAATCAGACCTCCAAAACCCCAACCAACGCCGAAACCGCAACCTACCCCAAAACCTAAACACAAACATATACAATTGAAATTGTGCTTACTCTGAAAGTAGATGGAAACGTAATCTACAAAATATGGAGGAACATACCGAACCCAACACCGGTTCCATTGAAGTTTGTGATCATTTTGGAAACGAAACTCCTATAGAATCGAATAAAAAAAATCATCTCATAAGAAGAGAGAGAAATAAAATTGCACATCCGGAGAAGAACGATGATACTTACAACGGAACTGAAGTGAAGATCGAAAATCTTGCCCCAACACCCAACTAGGAACCGAAGCGAATGGGCTTACTATATTTTAGGGGCTATCCAAATTACGAAATTACCCCATAGAGGGATATTGAAAAAAACCGGGAAGCCGACGAAATCGAACCGAACCGGCTGTATTGAAACCGGGACCAGATGAAATCGTTTAAAAAATGACGGAGCCAGATACGGCTGACAACTGAAAACCGCCGGTAACTGAGATTTTGGGGCACGCAATAATAAATTCAAACAAGTAGCAAATAAAATGGTGCTGTATAGAATGATGCGTTAACCACTAGACTAACTTAAGTCTACGATTTAACTTTTCATTATGAATACATCACAGTGTGATTTAAGTGACCTTCACGTGGGAAAGACAACCGGGTTGTTGATAGGTGTATGGGGACGAAGGAACAATATGTTTGCTGACGACAATTATTTGTTTTTCCAGCAGATGGTGAAAGAGTTGCTAGGAAAACAATTTCAAAGCCTCTCTGCAACAATTGGAACTAATCCTAGCCCTAGCTTCGCATATGGTCAGTTCTTATGGAGACGGACATAATGACCTCGAGTGTAGAACCGGGGTGGGAAGAGATGCATGCTGATGAGACTAAGTGGGCTGAGGAACTGTATTTTTAAGTCTATAACATTAACGTCTTCAACACAGTGATGAAAATAACATGACACTGCATTTTCAGACTTTATAACACAAATTGCTCTCTAATGTAATAAATGAATAATTAGTAAACTTTCTTGCCCACCCACCCAACCCTATAGGGATAGTTACTTCCCACAATTATCCCCAACTTAAATTAAACTCAAAATTAAGAAACCAACTTCCCTCTCTCGGAGGTGCCAGACCAGACAAGACCAGCTTTCATTCAAACATGACGATGAAGTAGCCTGCTTGAGAAATCAGATTCCATGAACCAATGGAGCCCAACCTTGTTTTTTATTTTGAGAACGAAGAGCCCAACGGCCTCCTCAGGTAGAGAGGCCAACCATTTTGCATATGGGGCACAGGTTCTTCTGCATCAGCCATTGCTTAATACACTCCGTGTGGAAATCATGTCCACATTCCAACGATCCAAGCTCTTCTCCCTCATGGTACTCCTCCTGCATATATATTATTACATAAGGAACAATAAGATGGAGCCAGAAAATTAAAAGCAAGAGTTCCTTTTAATTACCTGACAAACGCAGCATGGTTCAGCTTCCACCTGAGCACCTGAATATTTTCTCTGTTTCAAACGGGATGATATGGTCTCTTCTTTCAGCCCAGTGCTTACATTTCCAATGTGCTCTTCCAGTGCCAATAACTCCTACACTCACCAAAACTCAAATAAGTATATTTCATCAAGGAAATGATATGCTGAGACCAATTTCAGCACTTCTTACCTCATAAGACATGTTATCAACGTCAAGTCTCATGTCCCTATGCCGGTCATGAATATCACCTGCCCCATGAAATACTGACTGATTGAGGAGCATAACATCCTGCAAATGGAGAGGAAAGAGTTCTCCTAGGTCAAATAATTAATGATATGTTCGTGCACACATCCTGGAAAGTGGGAGAAATAGGTTATCTAAAGAAATAATTAATGTTCCTAATTATGTAGGTGTGCAAGTTTAATCCAAATCATTTGATTAACACCGTCATATAGCACAACAGTCATGACTACGGGTCCAGCCATTATTTTTAGCCACTCAAAAGGTTAATCACTTCTTAAGAAAAATAGTACATGTCCATTTAAATGTATGACGATGTCATTCCAGCCATGCACTCTGCTATACACTGCACCATCTTAAATCTTACCTCAATTCTCAAACCTTCACCCCGTCGCATGAGATCCAAAATATTGCGCAACTGCTCCACACATTGACAAAGTATATGCTTCAGTTGCATAGGCATTTTTCAAAACCAGTAACAAATAGAAAACATGCAAAAAAAAAAATTAAGTCCGGAAATATGAAGCATATATTCTTATAGAACATTTTGCATGCCAAACTAGGTCCATAGAAAGTATCAGCACACATGCATCTAGAGTTAATTCAATTCCCACCAATGATTCATGAAATTGGGTGAAACTATCCACACAACTTTTCAAAGCATGCTATAGGCCTTAACTTGTTACTACAGAACTGTCTAATTTGAAAATAAACTCATTACCCATAACTAAAATAATAAAAGCCTTGTTCCTCATTTATCACAGGTTATAATCCTCAAGAAAGAGAAGCAGTGACTCTTTAACTTAACATTGAAAAGATTCAATTCAATAAAACAACATTTATGTGGAACTGCTACGGTCCTGGGTTTGGGGTTGAGTTATGGGTGAAAAGATCTATACTTCACAAACATAATATTATGAAAACTCCAAAATACTAATACTACCTAATTTAACTGATATATTTTCTGCCCTCCCCTTTATTAATTTGCCAGCCTATAAATAATGGCTGAACTTCCAAAGACTAAACATGAGTTGATCATGGCCGGGATCAAGGATACTTAATTCCAACTACCATGCTATTAATAGCCATGCAACAACTAACATTAATAAATATAATATATATGCAACAATAAAAAATAAAAAATCATGGCATCTATCATTACTCTATTTTCTTTGACTCAAGATCTAAATTTGCCATGTCTCCACTTTGCTGCCATGTGGAGCTTGCACCAAGCACCTAACAGCAACCTTACTAAGATAATTTTGATCCTCAAGTTCTTTAGTTTTACATTTGCCAGCAAAATTTGTAAGATAAAATAATAGGGATTCGGGATTTAATTTGTAAAGCCAAGTATTTGAAAGCATCAACTAACTATTTACCATTACTCCAAAAAAAATGCATTTCACAAAAAAGTTACACAAAGCAATCCTCTATAAATTATACAACACACTACCATTTCCAAAAGACATGTTTTACTTTATTTAACTGGTGAATAAGAATATCTTAAAAGTTAAGGCAAAACATGACTTGAAAATATATGATTATTAACATTCTTCAACAGCACAAAATAAAACAAGAAATGGATGTAAAATTCTCCTATCAATCATGCAACAGTATAGAGGGGAAAGGAATTCTTTAAGGGATTGCAAATCCAGACTTTCATGGCATGATCCTAAAGTAAAATATCACCTGAAGTTAAAATGGGCACATAGCATTCTCTTAAGATTTAGCATGTCACTAGACTAAACTTGATCACTATGACACAAAAGTCAAGCACAGGAGCAATATCAATAAAAAAGTGTCAAGTTTGATCACTAATACTAATAATCATTAATCAGGATTCAGGTAGTAAACTTATACAAATTTCAGAGAAAACTTGATCAAAATAACAGGAAAAAAAAACTATGCAATTGATATTTTTGCAATGCTTTAGCAGAACTATAAACTTTGGTATTGAAAACATCTAATAGCCAAGTGCGAGTTCTAGAACAAACCTCAGAAGCAAGCCTACGTCTTCCCTCACTGGCAGCAGCCAGAGTACGGAGTGAACGGGGAAATCCTTGAACTCCATCACCTTGTCTCTCAGCCAATGATGCTAGTCTTGCATACGGATGACGATGTGCCGGATTACCAGCTCCAGACGGACGTGCCACATCTTGAGAGGAAGCTGGCAGGCCTGACCGAAGTGAGGAATGGTTACCACTATGGCCTGCAGGCTCAGAACCAACAGAAGATAACAATGATCGTCGAACATATTCCGATAATCTCCGTGGATACCGTGAAGGAGGATTGTAGGCAGGAGCCCGGGAGGTAGCTGATGATGGACGCACTACAAAACTTGAGCCAGTCCTAGATGCAGAAGCAACATCTCCAGTAATACGGGCGTTTCCACTACTATTTGTACGATTGTGAACCAAACTACTCAACTGAGGTGCTGGTAAGAACATTGGGTGTTCCAAAATGTGTCTTGGAATGTTTCCAGGCCAAGATTCCTCCTGTGACACGATATCTCTATCTCCAGGAATGGCAGAATCTAAAGAGCCAGCTGTTCTTAAGCTAGTACTTCCATTCCACCTAAATGGTTGGTCATTTTGTGGCAAAGCTAGAACATGAATTGCAGCAGATTGGTTTTGAGAATTAGTATTATCCATTACCGTCGCTGACCTGATGTCTACGGAATGATTAACAGGAAGCCTTGGTAATCGTTGAGTAGATAATCCACTAGGACTTCTAACAGCATTTGAAGTTGAAAACGAATGAGTCACTGAATCTTGGTTTGAAGGATTTACCCTTAAGCGGAAATTTCTATGGGAGCTTTCAGCATTTCCGATTGTACTCCAGTCAGGACAGTTGTCAGACGATATTCCTCTAACATCAAGCCCAAACCTAGGGTTCAATTCTTCCGGTGGGGTAGAAATACTCAAGCTGCTGCCCAGATTACTCCGAACAGGAACAGGTGGCCACATGCAACTTTCTGCACACTGGAAATAGCTCCCACTTGCACCCACAGAAGACTGTCCCACATTTCCTTCCACTGCCTTCCTTTTACATGACACACGGCGAACTTCTAGCGAACTACCTACTCTGTCATCATTTTCCTCCACCAAAAATCCACCACGTCCAGGGTGGAGTAAAAAAAGATCAGAACCATCAGCAGGTGAAGTCTGTTCGTTTTCTGGCCCACTAGACTTAAACAAATTGTGACATTCCACAACTTGACTATTATTGCCACCATGATCTGCAATAGCTGCATTTAAGTTTAGACTTTGTGGATTAGTAGCAGAGTTGGCACCTTGTGTGAGTAATGTGTTTGCATTAGCATTGTCCAATGATAGGATATCTGTTGGTTCATATTGTCGTTGTTCTACTTCTACCCTTGGATCAGGACCAATAACAGCACACGCATCAACTGAAGTTGGCCATCCACGACCTCCTTTGTGCTCATCATGACCGACATCCTGTTGTGTGTTGGCAGAACTTGGTTCTCCAATCCCCCGTCCATTCAGGTTCTGTCTTCCAAATCCAACAGGATTCACGTATGTGACATTTGGATTGGCAGGTAGTATATAACCTGGTAACCGTTCTTCCACTGGATTCCTCATATTATTCCAGCAAATCTGAGGATCTATTGCAGTGTTACCTGATGAAGATCCATGGTCAAAATTGAAGGATTCGGGAAACGAACCAACAGTATCCCTCTGCCCTTGCATCAGGGCTAATACAAATCTCCTTGTAAATTATATATGAAGGCTCCACAAATGCACAAACAGTATAATATCAGCGTTTTCAGGAGAATCTGAAACAACAAAGCAGAAATTAGATAAAGCGATCAAAGAGCTCTAACATGGTGCTAAAGCAGTGCCAAGCAACCCAAAAAAATGTATCCTAATGATCGGCAATCGGCATTAATCTTTTCTGAGCAAGCACAAATGTATGATTCAGTACAAAGGGCCTGTTTTCATCCATACATCAATTGCCATCCCAGAATCAATCATATTTAAGAAGAAAATGATAATATCACAGCCACATTTTTCAAAACCACAATAACTGAAGCCAAAGAACTGTTTAGAATGCTGAACCCTTGGGTGGAAAAGCCTCGTGAGAGTTAGCCAACAGATACAACAGCAGTTAGTAATACAGCAAATCACTAGGCAACAACCAATCACAATATTCATAAGCACACAGTCATCAACCTGACCAAGGTACTGACTCACTCATCCCCTTGTGAATCTAGGAGAGAGTAAGGAGCTCTATCCGCTCTCAGCAATAGTTAGGTCATTGGTTCGTTGAGCTACTCATCCTTTGGATGCATCAGACACATGCTTGCCATTTACCAGAAAAATATAGCATAAAGGACCAGAACTTGATCACTACATCATATTCTTCAGCACCAAAGCAATCAAAATCACACAAACAAGATGCCATCTAATTCTAAACCACAAGAAAGTCAGGCATCCGGAAGATGCAATCTTCAAACCAGACAACCACCAAACAGACAATAATCCCACGTTGTTCTCTATACAAAATAGAAAAAGTAAGAACCAATCAAAACCATCAACAGATAGCGAGTAGATTAGTAAAACATAAAAAAAAAAATTAATCAAAATCGAGGAACAACTGATATGGTCAAACTTGACGAGCCTGAGGCATCATCACCTAGCTTGAACCCAAGATAAAAAATAGTTTCCTTCTTATACCAAACATCAAATGTGAACACATCAGGTTGAAGAGACCCGGAAAGAAAAAGAATAACAACATCCGGTTTCAGATTAAACACCCACATCGACCTCCGATTGTTTCACACGGACTGAACCAAACACCCAATGGAGGAGGAAAAAAATCACAACCAAAACAAAATCAAACACAGCATATTCTGAAATCATATCTTATCATCTCCGATCAGCACCGAAAATCAACAAAAAAATACATATGAGCCATACAAATTATGAAAACACATGATCTTACGTACCCAAGGGAAGAATCCGATCGATCTGAAAAAATAGAGAGAAGGCGGAATAATATGAATTCAGAAAAGGGGAAAAGGTAATCGTTCAAAAATAAACCCTCAGCACGTTCTACCTCTTTCCATATAGAGCACAAGAAGAAAGAAACGCACCCAGTTGAGCAAAATGGAAGAAGAGAAAGAGGAAGATGAAATGAGGATATGAGAGAGGAAGGGTGGGATTAAAAAAGGGTCAGTCATCTGAAAATTACGAAACAACCCATACGAGTAATGGTCGTGAATCGTGATTATTCCAAATCCTAGAGTATATACAGTGAATTTAAAATAAAACAATATAATTTCGCAAAGGTGGGCTCACCAATTCTGATTAATAATAGCACATTTTCTTTTTCCGGGAAAAGAAGGGTAGCAAGTGATCGCGGAACCACAGCCAAGCCAAAGACGAAAGCAAGCACCTCACTCCTTTCCGTCACATCTCTCTCCCTGGTTCTTCTCACCAATCAATTTTATATTTCTTCTTTAAATAAGTAATTGACCACGTGTCACGTGTGTAATCACTCTGGGCGCTTTCGCTCCCCATAAAGTGATGGGATATGGTTAGCTCGCCACAGCCCACACACGCCCTTGCTCGATACCTAATGAATCTAATATTAATTCAATTTTTTTTTTAACTGCTAATATTAACTAGGGTGTTCACCGCGATTTGCTTGGTGATTGAATTTCCTAACAGAAAAAGTCGGTGAAAATGTGTTGAGATTGTAGAAAGCAAATTGTATCACGAATTCCATGATTATTACATGTGGTTAAATGAGAATGCAATAGACTACATTATATTTTATAACAGTACTTGAATCTTATGGAAGTTGGAAACCCAAAATATTATCTAAAATTGTTATTTCTTCAGCACTCATGAACGTCTACTCAACTGAGTCCTCCAATACTTCAATTTCCTTTCATATTATCCTTGAAGTAGTAAAACAATAATAGAACGTGTAAAGAGTATATATGATTGATACCACGTGCGATTTGCATGTGCATAAAAATGTGAAATATGGAAGTAGGATTTGCATGGGCAAACAGGTCTTTATGCGAATGAACGTGGGCGAGAGCGAGCTTTTGGTACTTGAGAATGAGTCTCGTTTGTGTAGATGTTCTACAAGACTTCGTAATAAACGACGTTCTTTATGCACGTCTTGTCTACCATATCCTCGTATGCGTTCATAATGGTAAGACCGTTGCGAAATGTCACTCGAGATACTGTAACGTACAGCCAGTGGCGAAGCCAGCTTTTTCGATCAGTGACGGCACTAATTTTTTAATGATAAATAATATATAATAATATTCAGAAATATTAATATTGCATAAGAATACAATAAAGATTACTTATTATGAAACCTCACGTCGAGATTTCATATTTTGAAAATACTGTAAAACACTTTCATTGTCAATACAATAAAAAAATTCTCTCTCGATATATACAATCATACTATCACTTATTCATTGGTCTCCCATTTGATTCATCAACGGAGTCTTGATGATATTCATAGCATAAAATACTCTCTCCACAGTTGTAATAACGACCAGTAAGATTAATGTCGATGTAATCAACAAATAAACTAATTGATACACACCATTTCTTTTTGTCTCTACCAAATAGAAGATTACTTATTAGGAAAGTTAACTAATACTAAATATAGAACAAATAGAAAATTAATAAAACTTGAAATATTAAAAAAAAATGTTTTAAAAAAATGGTGTACAATTACGAAATCAAGAAGTTATACAAAATTAAGGTATCAAAAATAATGTCATTAGTGTGATTCAAATCTATGTTATGGTAACTCCTTTACCAACTCAACTAGAAGATGTCTACGATATTTTGCACACATTATGTATATATACATATTTTGTAAATTATATATAATATGAACACAAGTAAAATATATAAATAATTATGTATTAAAATTATAAATTCAAATTATATATCTAAGCTAAATTCTAATCTATTTCATATTTTGATTTCTGAGTTATTTAACTTTAAATTTAGTACAAATTTAAAACAAGTAACCCTAAATCATAAAAACCATCTAATAACCTTAGGGTTTGAATTCTAACCCTCTAATTTTATGTCTATAACCCTTAAAATGCATTATCAATTTCTCGAACCCTAACCATAACCTTATTATAGCATAAGTTGTAACTTAAATACCTAACCATAACCCTAATTCTCAAACTCTAACCAAGTAACCCTATACTAAAAAAGACTAATACTCTAAGTTATTGGTAATATAACCCTAACTCTAACAAATTATTGAAAATAACCAAATTATTGTACCCTAACTCTAATTTAGTCTTTCAGTTAATAAATTCTAATTATACACTCGAAGTCTCTAACCCTAACTTAAGCGTCAATTCTAAGTGTAACCCTATAACCTTAAATTCAATAATTCTAAC
>JAYMSW010003260.1:0-12473 GCA_036897725.1 Erodium texanum | reverse complement strand
AAATACCAGTTCGATTTGCCGGATCAACCTCCAAAACTTCTCCTACTTTTCCCACAATACCTCGGATCACCAAGTCAGACCTGTTTGTTGTTGGGAGGCCATGGATCTACACCTAGAGGTCCAAAAGTTCAAACCATACTTCTCTCAGATCATCCAAACCATCCATTTTCTCAAGAAGCAAGGGGATCCTATTGTAGGTCCACGGGCTTCCTTCCAAAACTCTCTTCACATTAAACTCCTTGTAGAATTGAAAAAGAAAAAGGTTAGGCTCCAGGGCCTTAATCGACTTTCATGGCTTCAAAATCGAACAATTGGGTTGTCATAAGGGAACCGACTATGCACCAATCGGACATCAGTTCCTCATCGTTTTCTGTCTACTCCTCTTGCACTGTGTACCCCTCATTGTCATCTTCCTCGCCCAGACGGATCTCTTCATTTCGTTGTTGAACCTCCCCTATGTCCTCTGCAATAGTTATGGTATTGTCCAGCCAACCCCTACCTCCTGGGTGGACCGTGCTCGCGACGTGCTCATCCTGGAAGCTTTCCCGTATTCTCGAGTTTGAAAATCGCCGAACAATGACCAAGCTTTTAAAACCCTAGACTGTCGCCACCAACCCTAATACCTATGCATGTCAGAAGACAAGACCTCTCCTTTTTCAATATAAATTAGATTTAAGGAAAACCATGAAAAACAACATTGAACTAACCTTGTTTTGCAAAAACTAACGGTGTTTTACTAAGTCTGCGAAAAAATACCAGTAAAAAAATTTTCCTTTTGCAAACTAACTAACACTGTTAATTTTCTTACTAAATGACTATTCTGCACCCCCTTGATTTGAGGAAAATTATAGTTTTAGGGTTAGATTTGGGGAGAGGGTAATTCAAGGTTGAATAGTTTAGGGTTTACTTTGGAGGGGTATTTTAGGGATTTCAAAAAAGATTGGTCTGAAAACTATTAAGGTTAATTGATTGCAAACAGAAAATTTCTTTACCGATACTTTTTTATGACCAACTAAAATAACCGTTACTTCTTGTATATATATGTTTAGGGACCGTTAGTTTTTGTAATTAACCCTTATATTTATCTAAAGTGCTTAATTTGGAAAACAAAAAAGCCAATGCAAAGGATTCACACACGGCATCCTTCCTCGAGGTCTTCTTTGGAAGGAACCCCTACGTGATCGGATATCGGTATACAAATACAAAAGAATCGAAAATGTACAAGTTTTACGTAAAATAAAAAATAAAAAAAATCAATCCCACACTGGACCAATATCAAAACAGCTGAGATCCGAGAGCGTGTCTAGCACCACGAGGGATCCGTCTCTCTCTATCTTCATATCATTTACGTTATTATCTGTCTCAGTCACGCCTTTTACACGTGCTGGTAGCAACAGGCCCACAAGAACTCCCAAATATCTCGAGAACTTATACGTATATTATAACTTATCGTGTACTGGGTGCTGTGACCGTATATTTATTGCATTTGACCCAATCCTATACGCCCACGTGTCCACAGATAGTAAAGGCATTTTTCTCGCGAGAAGAGAAGATGAGCCCCACCGACCAATCTTATTCACCACAATTAATCATTTTAACAACACTTGTATTGTGTACTTGTCTTTATGGAATTACTATTTTACCCTTTATCTTCTTCCATAGATATCCATTGCAAGACACGATTTGATAAACACGAAATGAATATGTTCAACGTGTTAATGGTTTCATGAGATTTTGAAGTATCAATTCATACTTAGAAGTTGGGTTTTATACTGTTCAAAAGTCACTCTATCCAAAATTTGAATTAAGTTAGGCCAACTTTTGTAATAAAATATTTCAATTTAGAAACCCACCATCAGCGAACTTTCTGCTTTATAAATACCGTTCCGCCCCAAAAGTCTACCAATTCTTCAGACATACTCTCTCTCGGTTTCAATCATTTTTTCTCATACTCCTAATCAAGCTTTCTTCTCAATCGTAAGTAAAAACTCCTTTCCTCCTTTTTTTCCCTTTGATTTCAATTGTTCGTAACATAGCTTCTGTATTTGTATATTGACAAAAAAAGAAAAAAATACCCATTATTTAGATCTCTGTTATATCAAGTTTTCAAGGTTAACAGGGCTGTTTAGGGTTGCATATATAAGTATAAACCATACCCTTTTATCAATTTGATATTTTTTTTACATATATACTTGGCTTAGCCAGATTGTTTATCATCAAGACTTTGATTGTTGTATATACATAGATGTATATGTCAATGATGAATCCTAGCACTTGTTTAGGTATTTCCACTATGAAACCCTGTCGTAGGTTTCTGGTTAGCTATAGGAGCTCCTCCATTTTTGGGTTTTCTCCCCGGAAAACTCACCATCATACCCATTTGTGTAATTTTTCAAACTCACAGTCTAAATTGATCCGCCATCGCCAGTATTATAGGCGTAGCTCTCAGTTTTTAGGGTGCATACGTGCAAATGATTCGAGTTGGGGGGCTTTTAGTGATACCAATTCGAGTTGGGGTGGATATAGGGCTTTTAGTACTTGCTGTCGTGTCAATAAGAGCAATGGTATTGGTAGGTTTGTTAGAGTGATACCCAAGGTAGCCTCGGATTTTAGGAACCATTCTACATCTGTTGAAGGTCAAGTTAATCAGAAGAACTTCGAGAGCTTTTACATTCAAGGTGGTTTGAATGTGAAGCCCCTGGTGATTGAGAAAATTGAGACAGACCCTGATGTAGCTAATGAGTCATATGTCAATATCAATGATTATAAAAAATTGAATAATGACAAAAAAGTTGAGAGAGAGGTGTCGGAGATTGAAAAGGAGGCATGGAAGCTGCTCCAAGGTGCGGTTGTTAATTACTACGGAGAACCTGTGGGCACTCTTGCTGCTTGTGATCCAGCTGACAAGCAACCGCTGAATTATGACCAGGTCTTCATTCGTGATTTTGTCCCGTCAGCACTTGCTTTTTTGCTGAATGGAGAAGGGGAGATTGTCAAGAATTTCCTTCTCCATACACTGCAGTTACAGGTATTTTCGGATCTCACTAGCGTAATTATTGTGCATCTTAGATATGAGCATTTATCACATATTTATTTTCCTTAATATATTACTATAATTATTGATTTATGAAGTATTGGTTGTCTCATGACTTGAAATATCATGATATATGCTGTCAAACTAAGTAGTTACTAACACTATACTAGTAGTGCCTTTTTATTGTGATCACTGCATTAAAGGCAGGATTTATTTGATTCAGATTTGACACTGTTTTCAATAATTTCTATGGGGATTCATTTATGTCATGAGAAAACTTAGAATTATCTCGTACTCCTATGCTAACTATTTTCATCACCTATTGTTAGTTGTTACCTTATACTAACACTGAAAAGTTAAATGGATGATGTTTCCTGCCTATAAATATGCCTTGTAATTGGTGTTGCTCTGTCGGTAACAAAACATGTGCTTGATGATAGCATGGAGTGTGAGGTTTCAACTTCATGTCATGGTTGAAGGGTTCAGAATAGAGATGAATAAGACTATATTGCTTGACTAAAGCTCGCGTTTTCATAACCATGCTTGTTGCTTTGTACTAAATTTTGTTATTCATTTACTTCTTAGAGCTGGGAGAAGACTGTGGACTGTTACAGTCCGGGACAAGGGCTAATGCCAGCAAGTTTCAAAGTTAAAAGTGTCCCACTTGATGGAGGTAATGGATCATTTGAGGAAACTTTGGATCCTGATTTTGGGGAATCAGCCATTGGACGTGTTGCACCGGTTGATTCTGGTAAAATAATTTTTGGTTCTATAACAATTATTTGAAACTGTTGCATTATTTTAACTGCTGATTTTCAGGTTTGTGGTGGATTATCTTGTTGAGAGCTTATGGAAAGATCACAGGGAACTATTCGTTGCAGGAGAGGGTGGATGTGCAAACTGGCGTACAACTCATTCTTAATTTGTGTTTGACTGATGGGTTCGACATGTTTCCTACTCTTTTAGTCGCTGATGGTTCTTGTATGATTGATAGACGAATGGGGATTCACGGGCATCCGCTTGAAATCGAAGTAAGTTGGATTAAATAGGTCATTTATCGAACTGGCTATTTTGTTGCATTTTATGGAAAATCGCCATTTTGAGACATTTATACAAAATTCAACAAAAAGGAAAGTTCAGGGGGAGCACCTTTTTGCCATTATCAAAGGAGAGGGCTACAATTTGCAAAAAGTGAATACCTCGGGAAACTTCTTTGCAATTACCTTTACAACTTACTAGAGGAATAATTTACCAAAATGTCCCCTGAACTATCAGAAAATAACACTGAAGTCCTTCAACTTTTAAAAGTCTGCCTATTTAGTTCCCTGACTTGGAATTGGTGATTTTTGCATAGGGAGACTGAATTAACATATTATTATTTAGTTCCCTGAACTATCAGAAAATAGACCATTTATTGATAATTCAGGGACAATTTAGGTAATTATTTTGTTACTAAATGTGTGTCCTCGGTTCGTTTGTAGTTTTCCTAACAATTCTGGTTTTGCAGGCCTTATTCTATTCAGCACTGCGTTGTTCCCGTGAAATTCTCGTTGTCAATGATGGTACCAAGAATTTGGTTGCTGCCGTTAATAAACGACTGAGTGCCCTCTCATTTCACATGAGAGAGTATTACTGGGCAGATTTGAAGAAAATAAACGAGATTTATCGGTACAAGACAGAGGAATACTCCATGGACGCTATCAACAAGTTCAATATCTACCCGGATCAAATTCCTTCATGGCTGGTTGATTGGATTCCCGATGAAGGTGGCTATTTTATTGGCAATCTACAACCAGCTCATATGGACTTTAGGTTCTTCACTCTTGGAAATCTTTGGGCTGTTGTTTCGTCTCTGGGTACCCAAAAACAGAATGAGGGTATTATGAGTTTGATCGAGGCCAAATGGGACGATCTCGTGTCTCAAATGCCTCTCAAAATCTGCTACCCTTCTCTGGACCACGAGGAATGGCGTATAATTACTGGAAGTGATCCAAAGAATACGTAAGCCTCTTTATGTCTAATGTTTTTTTGTTCTTTTTTACATTTTAGCAATATCATATATGGATATAATTCTGGTTTGACCTTAGTTCCTTTTGCTTGCAGTCCGTGGTCATATCACAATGGAGGATCTTGGCCAACTCTCTTGTGGCAGGTACTGAATCTACTGATAAGAGTTGTTCTAATGGTTAATTGCAGGTAGATTTTATGTATTATACATCTTTTGCATGTAACCATCCCCAACTTTAAACTTTTACATCCAGCAACCTAAACTTTCAAAAAATTATACGCAACTCTTTTTCACCAAAAAATGATGAAAAGGCCCTTGAACATAGTCTCAAAAAATACCATTTTCTGTCTCTTTAGTAGTTTTTTTTTTCTTTTAAGGAATCTTTATTCATCTACTCAACTGTTTTCTACATCTAATCAAAATATTTTTGGTAATTATGAAGTCTTTTTTGAGATTAGGGTCAAGAGTTATTTTGTCATTTTACACCAAAAAAGAGCTATGTGTAATTTATTGAAAGTTTGGGTAGTTGGAAGTAAAAGAGTAAAGTCGGAGATAATTATGTACAGAAGAGGTATAATACGCACTAACTGTTTGCAATTAACCCTTGTGAGTGTTTTATTAAAAATTTTACTGTATTGGCCATTGCTTTCAAAATTAGACCAATTGTTCAATGGTAAATGTATCAAAATAATATATAGCCCTGGGCTATTGTAATTGTGTTAATTTAGCCCTTACGGTAAATTGGAGTCATTTCTCGGAATGTAAGCCCGAATTAGAACATTTCATATAGTACACTTGTGGGATAGTTTAGAAGCATTTTCCTTATTCAGCCGTGTTAAGATTTTGGCCAAACCGATTCTCATTGGTAATTTTGCAGTTCACATTGGCATGTATGAAAATGGGAAAGCCAGAATTAGCAGAGAAGGCCATTGCTTTGGCTGAGAAAAGACTCTCTGCACATCAATGGCCTGAATATTATGACACTCAAACGGGAAGGTTCATAGGTAAGCAATCCAGATTGTATCAAACATGGACAGTTGCTGGTTTTCTCACCTCAAAGATGCTCTTAAGAAACCCAGATATGGCATCGTTGTTGTACTGGGATGAGGACTACGAGCTACTTGAGACTTGTGTTTGTGCTCTCGGAAAAAGTACTCGGAAGAAGTGTTCTCGACTTGCCGGGAAATCTTAAATTCTCGTGAATAATTAATAGCAATTCGTTCGGTACTTTTTTCTCCCTTGCCATATTGGTAACTTCTGGGGAAAACAGACGATTGTAGTTTGAAGACAAGAATTAGATTAGGGAATTAGGCATATGGTGCGCCTTGATTTAAGATCATATGATGGTCTGGTTTAGAAGGCTCTACATTTTTGAAGAGCCTCTGAACTTGTCTGTAATATTCTCAACATTGATACATATTTAGATGAAAAGAGAAAAAAAGAGTATAATTTGAAGTTATGATATTTGATTTTAATTGTAACCGTTGCCTCCAAGGGATTAAATATAAGGAGAAAATATTGTACGTTTACTTTGTAACTTGTAAATGTAGAACAATTAATTGTAAACGCAACTTCCAAAAAAAACTGTAAACGCATTTTTCCAAAAAAAAAAGAAAAAAATTGTAGACCCAGAATATCACTCTTTCTTATAAAAAGAATGTGAATGTGTATTTATGATTCCTCGAAAGATGATGGACTCAAACCCAATTCATTCTCTAATTCACCCTACAATGCCACATAATTTTTTATTAGGATAAATGTAAAAAACAATGATCTTTTATGTCGGTTTAACAAAAAACACCCTCCTTTTATTTTTCATCCGTAAAAATCATTCAAACTAATGTAATTTTAATTTTTTTGGAGCATGTGAATGTCATGTGCAATATATAATTTCCAAAATTCCTTAATTAACTCGGGTGATTAAAAACTTACTATGATGTATGAGTTTTGTGGAAATATTATCAGTGTTCTATTTGATTTTTTTTATTTGAAAATAACATTCCTACCAACCCTGTTATTTGCAAATTAAAAAAATCAAATAAAACATTGACAATATTTCCACAAAACTCATTAGTCATAGTAAATTTTTAATCACTAGGTTAATTAAGGAATTTTGGAAATTATCACATGCTATAAAAAAATCAAAATTCCGTTAGTTTGGATGATTTTTGCGGATAGAACAATAAAAGATTGTTGTTTTTTTGTTAAACCGATACAAAAGACCGTTGTTTTTTTTTTTTTTGCATTTATCTCTTTTATTTTATTTTATTAACAAGTCTAGTTAGTTCTAAACGTTGAACAAAAAAGCCCCACAACAAATAAAAACTAGATGAAAAGGGTTACATAACACAAATGTAAGAGTCATATTTACTAAAAAGAATAGTACTTGAATTATAAAACGTAACCCGATATATGTACCTTAATTTTGAAATTGTATAAAATACATTTTAAATTTATTTGTGCCTCATGACATTGGTTAATAGTATTAATGATTTCATGTGTTGGCGACAATTACAGAAATCAAGACAAATAAATTGTTTTAGCACTTTTTTACATACTATATTAATTTTGATTAAATTTATTATTTGAAATTAATAGTATTGTAATTTATTCTATATTTTAAAGGGTCGGATTTTTCAACATCCCATCATTAAAACAAATCTAATGAATTTTATTTTCTGATAATCTCTCTTAACATTTAGGAAAGATCCAAAATAGAGAAGTGATAAAGTTGGCCATCTCCATTTAACACCAAACTTACAAATGTGAATGAATGGCATTGGTGAATAATGTTGATCAAGACATTATTGGGAGGCCAAACTTACTTTAAAAAGGGGGCATAGAGAAAAGGAATTATATGAGCAAAAGCAAGAAGGTAATGAAAGAGCCATGTTAGGATGTTACCCAAAGATGGAAAAAAGGTTGAAATTTATTGGGCCCAATGTTTGTTCATACCTAACACAAAGACACCTCAAAAATACTAGCTAGGATATGATGCAAAATCATGAGAGAGATAGTAAAAGGCATCCAACTTTCCAATGACCCCTCCCTCCTTGTGGACATGATGATTTTGTGCTTGAAACCATCTCCCAATGGCCTCTTTTCTTGGGTACTCATCAAAACTCTACCTTGTCTATGTGGAGGAGGAGGGACAAGGGTCAATATTAGTACCCATTTTGCCTTGAAATTGCAAATATCTTGACTTATCAATGAAACCATAAGTGAGGGAGCCCTACCATGAGAATATAAAGATATATATGGACCCTTCACTCAAGATATACCTTGCTTTGTAATTGTGGTCCTATCACCCATTTAACCCTCTCTTCCAGATTTGCAGTAGTCTTCTTTCTGTGTGGTCCAATTCTTTCTCATCACCAACAATTTTTTCAAAAACTTTCAACAAACATACAAAAAATAATCATTAGACCCATTTGCTATTTCACGATTCTCGTTTATCTAAACAGTAATACGGGAAGTTGTAAGTTGTTAAGGTTAACCTTCACACAGCAACCAAAATGGTCTGAGTCAGTTACATGACTTTATCTCCAAAAAAAAAAAAAAAAATTATTTAATCTTTAATAGTTTAAATTATTCATGCAATTTATCGTCAAATTGTTATCTTATTTTTACAGTGAGTTAATATAAATCATATGTAAACAACGCCATAAACAACACCAAAAAAATGCAATCTAGACAAACTATATCGAAAAATGCACACGATTTTTATTCCATTAAACAAAATTACATAAATGATAATGCTAAACATGACATCATAAGTGAATTCATTGGTTGCATTGTCGTCCTTCGACGTATTCCATCCTCGTGTACTAGCGGAAAGACGCATCCATACGTGCATCGTTGTTCGGACCAAGAACCCCAATTCTCCAGACACTAGTGGTTCCAATATAAAGCGTCTGGAGATTAGTGTTAAGGTCTCGCACGGAACCTTACATGGTTGTAAAATCAATATAGTTATGGTAAGATACCGGTCTATCCCACATGGAGACGAGTGTAGGGCGATCCAAAGCTACCCTAAACTAAGGATATCACTACTCTAGTCTAGCTATGTACAAATATAAGCGAAAGGATGGCGTGAATGAAGTGTATGGGAAATGGGTGAAGGCGCAATGATGTAGTACGCAGGCTTGTATGTGTTTGAGAGAGATGGAGAAACTTTGTCAGCGCTCAAAGGCGTGATCGCTATGCACACGACAAGGGCTATGCACGTGGCGACTCAGAGGACCAACAAGGAAGAAGAAAAGGAAGTTGGGGAGGCTGGAAAGCGAGAGAGTAGACCTTGTGGATGAACCACAATCAAGAGGTGAGTACAGATAGGAAGAACGTTAACCATGGATACAAGATAAGAGGTAAGACAAAAGATATGCATGATGAGTAAAAGTGATTATTTCAAGTATTAGTAATCTCGCAGTTCTCTGGCGGATGAAACATTTGATTATCGAACCTAAACTCGTGAGGTCAAACAATAGAGTTATCCTCACGAGTCATTATGAGACACCGCATATGATATCGGATAAGTCGGGTCCTTGAGCCCACCGATCACCCTCCATAAAGTTCTCAAGTCCTCGGAAGGGACCTCCTCTGTGATAATTTGGCATCTCATAGATACAAGAAAGTCAGGAGAAAACAAGTTTCACATAAATAAAATAAAAAAACAAATTTCACACTAGTACAAGTTATCCATATGATAAATGTTACCCATCACAGAAAAATGCATCATTCATTCAAACGTCACTAGAACATACAACACATCCATCAACATGTGGAGGACATAATGGGAGTGGGTCTCAGGTCACCGCGTCACTACCAACCATATCACACACCGAGAACAACATTACTAGATAAAAAAAATCAAAATGAATTAATACCTAGTTCACTCAAAAATGATACATGTAACTGCTAGCCTTCAATATACATCAACCAAGACGGGACTCACCGTCCAGCTAATAGACATGTAATCACCAAGGTTCACAACAAAACATGCTCGTAATATATAGCAATCAACAATAACGACTAAACATGTTATTAAGCTCATTATGGATGTCAGATGGAAATTAATCATTCTTATCATTATCGTAACATATCATGTTGTAATCATCATCGAATAACAACAAGCTATATGAGCAATGAAGGTTGATCCAAGCTCGAACACCATCAACACATATGAAATCATAATTGAATACAAGAATTAATAACTTGACTTAATCCAACATGGTCTCTACACCAAGAAGTCAAAAGTACCAATGGTCATGATAGCTTACACCATAGCCATGGCCAAACAAGTCATAGATCTCAAGAAAATCAGAAAATACAAAGAAGAGTAAATAGATATGAACCAAAAATGGTGAAGAATACGAGCCAGCTAGTAGCAAACTACTTTGTTATAACTCTGTTATATGATGAGCTTACTTTCAAGCATCATTTCTGGATGTGGCATCTTGTGTTCTACTAGATTATGGATGAACTCTTGGCCTTCATCGCTTTGTTTCCAGAAGCGGGCCAACGCCTTAGGTCGTAGCGATTTCAGCTAGTTACAAAAGTGTACAACAACCTTATGGGGACTTGCTATCGGGTGCTCAACCAATAGACTCGACGAGTACTTGCAAATCGGTAAAAGCACAACCTTTCTTTGCCTCAAAATTTTTTTACAAGTGAGTCATCATTGTTATTGGTGAAGAATATATGACAAGGCTAGACGTAGTAGATATCACACAGTTAATGGCACAAGGTGAGTATCACAGTTTTCTCGGTATGTTAAGCAGTATTGATTGCATGTATTTTGGCAATGGAAGAACTGTCTGATGGCCTGAAAAGGCATGTACGCCTAAGGTGATTAGGTCGGCCCAACCATCAACAATATCATGAAAGCGTACATCGTACTACACAATATGATAGTTGAAGCTGAACAAGATAACTATGGAAGTTGGATCAATTACGAAGACGACCTATCAACTTCTACTTCGGCCCAACCTCCCGTTGTCCATCTAGGGCCTCCACAGGAATTCAGGGTCCTTATGGGTGAAAGAACTGAACGAATTATCGTCATTCATCAGACACTACAATGTGATCTTATCGAACATATGTAGGAGAAGTTCAGTGAAATTCTGTAATGTTCATTTCAATTTTGTCATTTCAACAGTGTAAACTCTATTCACCTTAATGTGGTTTCCAGTTAAATTCGTTGTACACTCATTTCTTGAATTACCAAATGTTGAAAAAAATTCAATGAATTCATCGACACTGCATTGCACTGCCTACGACCTTGATACCGACACAATTATTTTCCCTCTTATGCATTGGGTCCCACAAAGTCCGACTTGATCAGCGAAAGCACGATGTTGCATTGCCCTTGCACTTAGAGCAAGCCCAACGCTCTGTGGAGAACTCTTCAGTCATGTAGGAGAATATGGACCTTGATGTATGAGAGACTAATTGCGCTGGGGACAAATTCTGGGGGTGTCCAACGTTGCGCCAATGTTTTGAATATCTTTTTCAAACATTTATTTTATATAAAATAACTATCAACATAAATAAAAATTTCATTGCACTAATTTAAATGGAGAAATTGAAATTACATAGTTTTAAATACTTGAAATAGACAATTACATAAACTTGAAGTTGAAATTTTACATTGTGTCACTGTACTTATCCTAAATATGTTCGATAAGATCATGGTATAATGTTCAGTGAAGGATGATATCTTCAATGCGTTGTGTTCTTTCACGTGCAAGGTTACAAAATCCCAGAGGCGGCCCTTCATGGACAGTGGGAGGTGGTCCCGACCAAGCTAATAGGTCATCTTCGTAATCAATTCAACTCTGGTAATTAATTGTTCCACATCCTTCCTGCACTTCCTTGTTATCGTGCATATGTCATGTGCTTGTTGTTCCCAGGATTCCGTTTTTTTTAAATAAAGAAAAATTTGGATATACCTCATCCACTAAATAGTAACCATGGGTATACTTTGTACCTTTGATTGTGTAACGAATAGGAGGTTGTTCGTCACGAACTACGTCTATAAACAACGATGATTGATTGATGATGATGATGATGATGTTGTTGTTCGACCCTGCTACACCATAAAAGGCATGTCATATGCATGTATATTGTGATGCCACAACTTTCAGCATGATGGTTGGCTCCTTCTTATCACCTCGGCTATAATGCCTTTCCATGCCATAAGACAGTTTTTTTCATTGTCGATGCATAGAATCAATATTGTCTAACATCCTAGGAAAGCCGCAAGTCTCATTAATTGCCAGTAACTGTGCGATGTCATTTGTGTTTGCCCTTCGCACATCTTTTTTTTTATACCAAAAACATCAACGACTCATTCAAGAAATCCTTTCAGACAAAGGTAGGTTGTGTTTTTACCCATCCGCAAGTACTCATCAAGACTATCGAGAGCACCCG
>JAYMSW010003259.1:0-12473 GCA_036897725.1 Erodium texanum | reverse complement strand
CAGACTAGCGTGGGTGCTAGCACCGGCCGTTAGCCTTGCCCTAAAACAAAGTTGAGGGTAATGACAGGTAAGAGAAAATTGTTTGAGGTACTGACTTGTAAAAGTGTGATAGTACGGGGGTAGTGACATGTAATTTCCCCCTTATATATTGTCATGCCAATTTAACATATTTTTTTGTCGATGCAACATAAACTAGAGATATATGTATTATGTATTATTTTCTTCATATAAGAGCATCAATAGTGGAGCGTCTGACGGCAACGTCTGATGGTGGTTATGTTTGTTATTTGACAAGTGACGCAGCCCAATCCATAGTGGAGCGTCTCTTAGCTGTTAATTCTGTTAAAAAAAATCATATTTGAATAAGTTAATTAATTTTTTTTATAACACTATATTCATTTTGAAAAACCAAAAATATTCGAATAAATTGATTAATTATTTTATAAAGTCATATTTAATTTTAAAAATAAGATTTGAACAAACAAATATGAAAAATGATTATATAGTTTATAAAATGTTTAGTAAAATTTATTTACAAAATTAAGTTAAAAATGTTTATAAAATTATTTGAGGTAAAATTATTTGAGATAAAATGTTTACAAAATTAGTTAATAAAATTGAAATTAGATGTTCAATGGTTATAAAATTGAATAAGTTAAAAATGTTTATAAAATTATTTTAAAAGGTTACAAAATTATGTTAAAATCAAAATATATAATAAGATAAATTAACACAAAAGAAAAAAAATAGGTCAAGCACGTCTCTCTTCTCTACATCTTCTTCCTCGCGATGACGGCGGCTCCGATTTTCGGATCAGCCTATTCCCCGCGACTCGGCGTTTCTGACGAGAGAAGACCACGTGTCGACGTCTCATTGTCCATGGCCAATCTGACGCGACTTCGATCCGTCGCTAGCTTACGCGTGATACATCGGTTATCCAACTCCTGATACCGACGCTTCCTCCACAACGGCAAAAGGCTCGTGTCGCTTCAGTTTGGAGCATCCGGTGCAACCATCCAGAGGTCCACTGCGGATGCTCTAAGAGGTATCTACTTAACTATATTTGACCAGAATGGTTTCTTTATAACATATTGCTTACTATAAAATTTGTAACGGGCTTTATGAATTTTTTTTTGAAAGATTTCATTGTTTTAAACAAGTGTCCTGTTATCCAAAAAAAAGTGTCCTATATATTGTATAGACAGAAGATAGGGGGAGAGGACTAAACTAAAATGCATCATATTCTTGGAGAAGGATTAAACTTCATTTCTCTTTAGTTATAAGATTACTAACTGAATTGATTTTGTAATTTTGACAAAATCACCATTTTGATTTCTCAAAAATTTCTGATCAAATTATTCCTTAAGGTTTTAAAATTGAGTCGAGATATTAAGGTCCTTAAATAAACGATTATTCTTTACTCTAATATACTTTAAAAAATTAATAAGAAGACCTAGCCGCCTCCTCAGGTTTTCTCTCTGTCGCCGCTGCCTGTGGCAACTGCGGGCGTGTTTCTTACTTTCTCTTTTTCGGTATCCCATTCTCGTTTGGCTTCTCTTCACTTCCGATTGCTTCTCCTCAGATCTGTTTCTCCATCTAGATCCGGGGAAGATGATTATAAGCGTCAGTTCTGAGGCGCGTAGGGGAATCAGAGCATATGGCGTATGAGCGGTGTGTAGTCGTCAATAAGGTGTCAGTTTAGCCTGATTTAGGTACACAGTTATTGAGTTGTTGGTGCACAATTATTGTGCTATTAGGCCAAAGTTATATTTAGTTCAAAATGGGACCTTTAAAAGGTCAGTAATCTTATGAGAATGACTTAGATTGTAGCTTCTTGTTAGCACGAGACTCTAGTCTGGCACAACCTATCTTGGTCGGAGAATTCCACCAGAGCTAGTTTACACCTATGTTGCGACGGATATTTCCGTCTATGAGAATTTATCATTTTTTCACAAAAAAATAAATAAACGACACTACATATTTTAGACCAATAAATTAGTGCAATTTTCCTTTTAAAAAAATACGTCAAATTCATGGTTTAACTAAGTACAAATATGATTCGATTTGATGGTTAAACTAACAAATTATTTCGAAGAATTAAAATGTAAATTTTTCCTTCTAATTCAGAGTATTAAATATAAATATGTAAAACATTCTCAAAATAAATGTTTTTTAATAATATTTTCATTTAAAAAACATATAATTATTTTATAAGAAAATAGATATCATCTACAAATGATTTTTTCAAAATTCTGATAATATTTGTGATGGTTTATCCAAAAAACAGAGGATAATTTCATACAACTATAATGTATAAGTAACTTGTGTCAAATACTTATGGTCAACTTTTTTGAGTTTCATGTGGTTACGGTGTACCAATTATTTTTTGGGTTCAAATCTGTTAAGTTGGAGTAACACTGTTAACTTTTAAGTGAAATATCCAAAATACCCCTACACAACAAAAATAAGAATTTTAAAATAAAATAACATTTCCATTTCAAATTTAGATCTAGATTTAAAATATTTTTATCTGAAAATAAAACTAAAAAAATTGGAAATATATTTAACAATAATTTAAAACTATGAAAGTGATTTTAAAATCAGAAAAATAAAGTAAAATTGGAAAAGCAGTATTGGCGATGTCATTATTGTCTTCTTGACGGGACAACATCGGTGATGAGGGTATGAAGCTATTAGGTAATATGTACACAAGTGTAAACAAATTGCAGAAATCGTAGAATTATAAAATAATAATAATACTACTAATTACAACGATGAACTTTTATTAAAAGATAAATACAAACTTGGGAAAAAGTCGAGGCATGTTGGATATTTTCCTTAAAGTGCATTCGCTTTCCCTCGGGTGTTCGAATCGATGAGCGTACACCTCCAGGATACAATGACTTCAAACTTAGCACCTTACACCAAAGATCTAAGTTCAGGCGAACTTGAACTTTGAATCTTTCTCTATCACCAACTAGCAGGGACTTTGAGGACTTGAGAGAAGTATGAGGAGAAGAACTTCATGTTCATCATCTTCTAAATGAAGTGAAATGATCACCTATTTATAGGCTCATATCAAAATACCAAAGGTCTTCACAATTCAATTATAAAGATGAAAGATTTGCAATAAAACAAGAAAAAAATTGAATAAGGTGAAAGGTTTAGTCATAAACTCATCATCTTAAAACCAATGCATTCATGAAAAATGAAATACAAATTAAAGAGGAAAACCAAACAATTTCATTCATAATGGATATAATATGATTTTATATTCATATTTTCCAACAATCCCCCACATGAATGAAATTAAAACGAGTTGACTCAACAAGACTCGACACAAGATTTGGTGATAGATTATGCAGCCAAGATCTGCATAGGATAGGTAGGTGGAACCTTTGAATCTTTCCTTGTGAAAACATGCCGAATTTACTGGCTGACCAATAGACGCAATGTCCTTGAATTTTTTTTTTCATTTGTGTAAATGATAATATGTCTCACAAAAATATCTTCTTGACTCAAGTTTAGTTCTCTTGTTTATGTTCATTTTTGATTTTCAACACCTCCCTAGTCCTGCAAGAGTTTATAAAGGATTTAGACTTTAAATCATCTTTAAAAGTGACCTCACTTCTCTCTCACATAAGTGAGAACCTTACTTAAGAGTAACATTCTTTACTCTACTCGAAAGTCGCAAAATTTCGACGCATAAGAAGCATTAAAAGCTCAAATGCTTAACATTTTCTACGAGTGTCACTGTTTGCATCATATGAATAGGACTAAGAGAAAACCGCACAGTGACCTCACCAGTCTTAACAATTAAGTTGTATCTTTGAACCAAGATCATGGGATCTCCAGTCAACATGGTTAGGTTTACTTTGTCTCGACTTATTTATTCATTGACTGAGTCTCATTCCTCTAGATATCTTCTCAACTTGGTCTATATGAAACCATTGGTTACCAGATTTATGATATTTTCCTTAAACCTTATGTAGTTAATACTCATGACCATATTTTTTAGAAGCTCGCTAATGGTCTTAATCCTTTGAAATATACATCGAGACTTGTCGTTGTAGATCCTCCAAACAAAAATCCTTAGTCATTCAGCCTTTTTATCATAGGCATTTCAATCATACAAACTCAAATTCTATTATGAATTTATTTATCACATTTTATTTAGAGGATTTTCATGTAATGGTAGTACCCCCCAAGATACCCGACTTGTATCAGAATATATGATATACTGTACAACATAATTACGAGCAAATCGTTGATACCTTAGTAATTTCACTATAACATTCAAGTGCTCAAATCTAGGATTTTTCGTACCGTTTGTCTAGCCAGTCTACTTATGATGAAAGCAATGTCAAGTCTTGCATATGCCATTATGTACATGATACTGTCTATCATTTTTACATACTCATTATGGAATATACCTCACTCCTTACTCTTTGACAAATTTTGGATCATAATAATGTCATTTCTAGCCAAAAACCAACATCACATTTGTTGTACTTGTCAAGAATTAGTGACAGACTTAAAATAATCCTTCGCATTCCTGTAATTTTAATTTCTAAAATTAGATCAAGAAACTTTATGCATTCATTGCTTTCTACAATGCGCATGTCATCACAAAATAATATAATCATATTATGTGCTCTTGGTATGCATTTGTCATACTTATTTATATTGCATCCGTTGACAACATGACGATGTTAGATTTCTCTCATCAGTACTGAAGTGCTTGCTTAAGTCCATATAAAGATTTCACAAGCTTGCACACTTTCTTTCTAGAGTTGTAAAACCCTCAGGTTACTCTATGTACATCTCTTCCTCAAGATCTTTATGCAATCTAAACATTCATTTGGTATATATCAAAATTTCTTAAAGCAAACAACTTATCATCATTCTCTACATGAGAATAAATATCACATTGGTTAAGACATTTACATCTGTACAACATCTGATAATAAATATGGTCTTGTGTTTACCATTTATTCCATCAATTCTCATCTTTTGTTTTACGATATACTTGGAATCAATTTCACCTTTTATGGTTTCTTCCATAAATTGTCATGACTTTTGTACCTATTTGATACTATTCTCTCTATCTTTGAGAGATAATAGTTAATACAAAACTTTTGCTGATAAAAAAAAAAAAACTCACAACATCTTTGTAAGTTTAAGTTCAGTTTCTAGCATGCAAGCTAGAAAGTCAAGACCAAATGACTTCTCTATCATTTCTCTTTTGATTCGCCTAGACTTCGTTACCTCATCATATGAAGATACAATCTATATGCACCAAATGACTTCTCTATCATTTCTCTTTTGATTCGCCTAGACTTCGCTACCTCATTAGTTTCTCCGGAATTGCATAATTTTGAAGAATTCACTTAGATGATCTCGACTCATCTAGTTTAGCATTTCAAGAATCCAGTTCAACATTCCTATGAGTATCATGATCATTGAATCATACACAAGAAATCTATATGCACTATTAATTATGCATTCATATGAAGATACAATCAATACTTTTAGATTATATCATCACTTTTCCTCATGGTCACAACCTTTGTTGAGCACCCCCACATTTTCAAGTGGTCGTGGGAAGACTTTCTTCCATCAAATGACTCATATATAGTTTCATCGACTTTCTTTTATGATATCTTATTTAAAAGGTACTTTGTTGATAAACCAAATCTCTCACACGATTTGCGGTGATCCAGAACTTAAGAGTATATCACATCATATCCTTAGATTTCAACTCTTTCTTTCAACAAGCCATTAGATTATGGTGGTGTGACCTTATGAGTAATTTCATGTTGGACATGAAATATACCAATCGTTTTTCACATATTTACCTCCATGTTCCCATATTACTAAGTTGATTCTCAACTTCAGTTTTATACATGACAAATTTCATCTTTAGCCTCATCCTTGTGTTGGCTCAGCCCATGGCTCTCTAATTAGGGTCTCTAATTAAAACAACCACCAGGCCTTGCGTGCAATTTCACTCGGTCAAGCAGTAGTACTGGTTTTGGAACCAGGACAATCCCACAGAGACCAAGAGTAGGCGGTATCGGTTTAGGATGATGGTAAGGTAAACTAGCTTGTAAACACCCAACATGTGGTCAAGTGCCTACACTAATCCAACTACAGAGTTGTCAGTTCTGTAATTGGGGCAACATGCAACGAGTGTAGAAAGGAAATATGGTTTCAAATGATCAATAGTCACACAAACAACTAATGACAGACATGAGAAGATTCAAGAGTTAAAAGCATCATGGGTGCTAGTCATGCACAAAAATAAGATGCAAGAATAGAATTATGAGATTATTAATACTAATATGTTTAAGTCTAGATAGGAGTAAGAAATACATCATTACAAAGCTATATTTTTATAACATATTCCTATTGGTTAGAGATGACTTAAGCTTTATCGCCGGTGGTGAAATGAGACTTGCTCATACTGTGCATCATGCCCCACCTTTGATCATGATTAAGCATCCCTAAAAGTGTGAAGATTAAATCCATTACCATGATTTCATCAAACCCAATCCACATCATTGAATTTATCTATCATGTATTCAATTCATTCATCCAAGTCATAGGTGATATCAAGCCTAGTTAAAGAATCTAACTTTACATCAATCAAACAATTCAATCAAGTAGGCAATAAGCACATGAATTAACCATCAAAGATATGGCATAGGAAAATCTCAATTCATAATCATTATATCAAATAAATTAACATAAACTAGCACCCATGACTGTGGAATTAGCCCACAAAAAGGATGAGTATTAGCAAACAAGAGTTGTCAAATATTAAGGCTTGCACCAAGCCTAAATCTAAGCATTCCTTCTTCTTCCTTGGCTTCTATAGATCTTCAAATATTAAGTGCCCTTAATCTCCAACACTACTCTCCTCTTGGCTCAAAGACCTCACAATTGCTCTGTTTATAGACTGTCTGCAGGGACCCGACATGGCCATAATATCCTCCCGGAGCAAGTGCACTTCGGTTGTTATCAAGTAATAAGATTGAGAACAAGAAGAAAAAAGAACAACCCGAGGTTGTCGAACCCATGAGGAATTTGAGTGATACAACAAGGATAATGTTAATTCTAGTATGTCAATCAAGGTTTTGGAGGAATGATATTTTTGGTATTTTGTAAATAAGGAAAGCAATGTAAATAAACCAAGTAAATAAAGCAATAAAGATAGGTATTCAAGAGAAAGAGAGATTTCAAGACATGGGATTCATAGAAAATGTGTTAGGTGACATTGTGTAATCAACTTTAAATTTGTGTTGTGTCTAGTCTTAGCAAGCCATGGAGCTTCTCTTAAGATAGTCCTAACCCTCTCCCAAGTGTGTTAAGATCCTAGCACAAATTAACCGCCCAATTAACCCTAATTAGGTGTATAGAAAATATGATGCATTAAATTCCTTGAAACCCTCTAGGTTTAGGCTAAGCGAACCGTATGACTACAACTCTAGCAATAACACCCTCAAGTGAGATTTAAATACTATTCTAGCTTAATTGTTTCCATTAATTAATCTCAACTCCCATTTATTGACCAATTAGCTAGGGCAATTACCAAGGCCTACAAGGGAGATAAAGCATTAAGTACAAATTAAGCTAATTTCACTCTAATCTAGTACAATCAACACAAATTCTCAACATCTACACAACATCAGTAATTGATTCTCTACTTACCGATACCTTAGAACAAGGAAAACAACTCACTCATGGCATAAACATAAGAAATCATGGATAGAATCATAAATAAAGACATACAGAGGGTAGAGAGAAGAATCAAAATACCAAATATATAATCAATCTTCATACATCTTCAATGAATCTTCATGTAAATCACAAGAACAAGTAGCTTCTCTCCCTAGAAAATGAGAGTCTCTCTCTCTAAAAGCTAGTAAAAAGATGAGATCTAAAATTGTAAAAAGATAAGTTCCCCTTTCTAAATCCTAGCATATTCTCATAAAGCAAGGACACGTTGGGCTAGGAAGGTAAAAGCACATAGAAAATATGTACCTAATAAAAGATTAGGACAAGTGAAGGGAAAAATGATTAAAACACTTAAAACTCAACTTCTGGGCAGTGTCAGGGTCTCAATCACGGGGGTGCCCCAGGGTATGATGCCCTCCAGGATGGGGGTGACCTAGACCATGCCTCGAGTCATGCTAGAGCCAATCATGGTTTGCGGTACGATTTACGGTATCGCTGTTCTGGTGATCGTGACCACAAAATCTGCCCAAGGTGTCTTCATGAAAGTTACAGAGCTTTAAATTCCCTTAAAATTGATAGTTTATGGAGGAAAATTAGAGTTTGTATGAGGAAGTTATTCCTATCGCACATTATACCTATCACAAATAACTTAATAGAGGTCAAGGGAGATTAGTACGAGGAGGAGCTAGAAAATTTAATGAGAGAATCTAAGAGAGAGAAAAGGCGGCATGGCCACCCTATGGGCTACAAATATTGTTGGTCTAACTTGAAGGATGGGGAAATCTCCTTCGAACCTAGATACTATCGGGATCAGAGGTGGTATAAGCGAGATCCTTATAGGATTTGTGCGATGAGAGATGATAGTTACATATCTACTAGGGTTTAGGAATACGAGCTTGGCTATAGATGTGGGCTCATTCATTGTGATCGCCAATAGATGCAGCTAAGTTTGGTAGGTCGTGGTTGGGTCGAGACTGATCTGGGGAAGGATGGAAAGGATAGAGCGATCGCTCCAAGAATTAGGGCACGATGTAGGAGGAAGTCTGGGACTCATGCAGAGGCTCTCAATAGTGTAAGTTCGCTCCTTAGTGCTCTGCTTTCTTGGAGTGCACAGACTTTGTTGGCCGAGGTTGCACTCTCCGTCGGATATAGATTATCGGGCTCCCCATTGCACTGTGGTCTGCTTTCACGATTTTGCATGTGGCTAGCTCATTTGATACTCTTCTTGTAGTCTACCCATCTTCGCTTTGTCCTACTATCTCAGCCAAGCCTTTTCTCTAGTCTTTGTTTTGGATGCACATACAGATTCTTGGACTTTAGAGGTTGACGAGGGTTTTTCATTGCTCCGATCCGGGTTCTTTGTGTGGATCATGAGTTTGTGTCATTGTTCTCTCTCTCTAGTGGCCCAGGACCATCCGTTGATCAAGTAGGGGGTGGAGGTAAGCTCACTGCTTGCATCTCTAGTCCATGCATCATACAGACCAAGTCACCATCCCTTACATAGACAAGCACTCAAATGCGGCCTGACCACAACTTTGGCCCCGACGATGTCTAATAAGGAATCAACCGTACTTAGCTTGGCCCATCTCTCCTGGCAGTTGGACCTACCCTCTCCTTTAACACCCCGACCAGCATGGTCCCACTCTTCCCAGGGCCAAGTCTCTTGGATAATGCACCAGAGCGTGACAGATGAACTCTAGGTTGTATATCGATTATGTGAAACATCTTACCGAGATGACCCTTACTTGTAAAGAGTATGAAGTCTCCAAGTTTACGGGGGTCATCTGTTAGGGCAGTTCTGTTGAGACATCTCAAAAGTTAGATTTGGTGGTGCGGTTTATCATTGGAGATGGAGTCTGGGTCTCCTTCCTTGCCACTAATCCTTTGATTATATCTTATCTTGCTCAGTGTTACTGTAGACATCTATGTTATTGGTTTCTTTCTTCTGCTTATTTATCTTTGTTTTTGTTGTCTTCTTTATCTTCGCCTGAGCATTGTATCTTGTGTGGTGTATTTTTTTTAATAATGTTTCCTTTCTTTCGGAACAAAAAAAAAACTTAATAGAAATTTCAACAATTTTATTTTTCTTTTAATATATTTCCTATAAATTGGTTTCTAGAATGAGTGGTGGCAATAATAGCAACCCAATTAGTTTCTAGTTTTGCTTATTTCTTACTTCTATTTTCTAGCTTGATTATTTCCTATTATCTAATTTTCTTTTTGTGGTTTCAAAAAAAAAAGGCCATTGATTAATTGAAATAAAGCAAAGATTACTATGACATATTTGTGATATATTATTCTCACAAGTTCTTTTAAGACCTTGACCTTATTAAATTTTGTATAATATATCCCATAATCTATTTATAATGTTATTCACTCCCGACTTATCAATTCTTTTTTGATCCGTAGTTGTGGCATCTTCAATCCTCCATTCCCAACCTAATTTAAAACGGTACAACTCTAATCAAATGTGAGTATTACCGATTCTTGGTGAAATTTGTATTAACTTGCCTATCTTTTTATGCGTTTGGTAGAATATCAACAACCGAATATAGTTGGAATAATTAGGTATCGTGGGGGCACTATTGTCGGTAACTAAAATTCACATACTCTAGAAGGAAGCTGCAACGTATTCAAAGATTCCTGAGCAAAAAAACATATTTGAAGTTAGATTAATTATAGTTTTCCTTCCAAATATTGTGAATAAGGAAAATAAGTTTGTGGTTTAGCTTTTTTATTTCAATTCAAATTGGGAGTCAAATGTGAAAAAAAACATCAGAGTGCTGCTATACGTGCATATTTATATATTTGGAGATAGTGAGTACAAACTTTAGTCATCAATATTTTTCAAAATGTTGAGAATAGTTTGTATTATTTTCTAGGTACATGTATTTATATATTTCATTCAAATGAAACTCTAACTTATTATAAAGTTTGATTAGGACGCATTAACTTAAAAGCTACACAAACAAGCCTCATATATCTTAAAAGAATGAAAACTCAACATCATTGAAATCTGGATCAAGACCCATCACCTAAACAAGAAGAAAATAAAAATAAAAAGAATAGAGGAGAAGAGATGAGAATTGAATTGAATAACATATGATGTTAAGATCAATAGTGCAACACATGCACATTGTACTCAACAACCGCGTCACCTGAATTGAAGGACACCGTGTGGGTCTTCGCTTCAACGTAGCCCCTAGCTAACCGGAAAACACCGCTGCCTCCGATTATCGGCATCTCTCTGACGTCGGACATAATCGTGTTCCGGCCCAATACTGTTATTGTGCTACCATTAAATTCACCTTCAACAAATGCAAAGTTCATGGCCATCAACATGCCGACCTCTTCCTGGGAGGCCAATGCATAGAACCCTTGAGCTCTTGCTACCAGCTTGGAGCTCAATTCGGGTCCTTCAGTCATCGGATCATCGATCATGTTGACCTGTCCAAAAGACGTCGATGAGCCAGCTACCGGTGGGAGGACTTGGATGGCTGAAGGATTGGAGCCACTTAAGATGTCATGCCAGTAGAGGCGGATCTGAGTCAAGGTGAGGTTGTCTTCGTTGAGCCCCAGCAGGCTGTTATTGCCTATGGAAATTGCACTTGCATCTCCACTGTTTTCGTGTCGTTTTACAAGAACTATGATGACTGCAGAAAGGGCGATGGAAATGATGAATTGGATAGCGATAATCAGGAGAAGAACTTTTTTGGCCATGGTTGGTATATTTTGGGGATAAATCGTTCTATATGTCAAAATATATACACACATAATATTGTGACGTGTGCGTGGACTATGTGGATGCATGTCTTGCACCACCACCATTATGTTAATCATTCCTGTATTAGTTAGGTGAGGGATACTTGTCAATCAGAATCATATTTTATGATTATTAATTCTTAAATAACAAAGCTCAAGTCTGAAATTTTTTAGATTAGGCAAGTTGATTAGTTTCCACAATTAAAAAGTCTACCGTGTGGAATATGTTTAGCCTTTGCTTTTATGTCGAAGTCAGGGCTGATTTCGGAATAAAGGAGGGAAAATTGAAGCAACATGTATTAAATTTGGATCCTTCGAAATTTTTTGGAGGGGAAATAAATATATCCTCCCATAATGTCCATGTTTGTCGCATTAATCTCAGCCGCTGGATATATGATATAAGAGGTATGATGTATTGGAAATCAAGCTTAACTTACAAACTAGAGAACCAATCCAAGCCATCCATTCATTAGATCCAGCAGCTACAAATCAACCACGTCACCCACAACAAATCAGCTTGCACGCAACATGATTCCAATATTAAGGGGCAGTTTCGTAATTTCGAGTTATAATGTATAAGAACCCCAGAATTTTCGAAAATATATTAGAATGTGAATTTTTTCTTGCTGAAGAAGAAAAGGACGATCTCTCTCTGGAATTCTTGTGATCAAGCTTCAACAACTGTAGATTCGAAACAGATAGAGTTGTAAGAATGACGACCTCTCTCCGATTTATACCTTTCTTCTGATCAAGTTCTATCACCTAATCTCTGAATTTGAGCTATTTCTGGCTTAATCTCACCAAAAATTTCGTTTTAAGGTTAGATTTCATTGTTTATTCTTGATGTTTGATGAATTCATCAATTTAAATTTTATAATTCTGCAAAACAGAAATTTCGTACTGCAATATTTGAGTTTATGTGTTGCTTTTGGTGGTAAACTCCGTGTATGTGGGTAATAAATGTTCTATGG
>JAYMSW010003258.1:0-12474 GCA_036897725.1 Erodium texanum | reverse complement strand
GATCATTTTTGGCATTGCTTCCTTTACGTAATCTTTCGTCAGTTGTGAGTCATAGTCTGACATGGCCTATTTAGTCGGATGTATTTTCCACTAAAGCTAGTTTCTTTCTGTTGGGACGGTATAGTTCGGTCTACTAAAATCGTTCTCGTTTCAAAAAAAAAATCATATTCATTCACAAAACATCTCGTTTTCCTAGTTTCATTAGTTTAAATTGTCCACCTCTCTTTTTATTCGTACTTCTTTTTGTTACACCCAATATCATTTTGTTCGTGATATATTATAATAGATTACGAGTCTCTTTTATAAATCTCTTAATATATAGTTCTTTCATGCAACTTTAGATGATACGTATTAAGCATTGTGTTTAGATAGATTTTATGTTTTGGTAAAAAAAAAAAAAAAAATAGATTTTTACGTACTTTCAAGAAAGAAGAAGATAGATTTTATGTGGAGTAAGAACGTGCCTAATGAAAATTACCCCTCTTTTATGAGTAAAGCTAGGATACGAGATTGTGTTTTGTTCGGTGGTTAATATTGACGATTTATTTTTGTAAAAATTAATATACCTAATTAACTCCATTTTTTTTTTGAAGAAACTTCATCGTGTATAATTAAATTCTCAAAACAACCAATGATGTTGAAACCATCCATTATTAACAACATTACAACCCATTAAGGCTAGCCCTTAGTTAAGAGAGTTATTTCTTTGGGTGAATAGGGATAGAATCTTTATGGGACAATAATGGTATTATTTGAATTATTTGTGTTAGTTTGTTTATCTTAAATTATTATATGTGTACATCTTGTCCGATTTGACTGTTAAGCAATACATGAGTTTTACTTTGTAAAAATTATTATTCATATAAAGTTTGGAGGCTGTAATGTTATTGAGAATGTATAATATATCTTGAATCTAAAAATAAATTCACTCCATTGATGAGAATATAGTTGTTTTATAAGACAAAAATACCCTCTCATCAAATAGAGTAAAAAACTCAAGACCCAAAATAGCTAATTATAGTTACCAACATTAACGAGGAATTAGGTTATGGGTAATGTTGACTTCCCATTACCTTTCAACGGACAAATATATATATATATATATTCTTCAGTAAGTGGCATCTTGGATTATTCCATAATTATATATTTCTTTCCTTTCTATTTTCACAAATAAATTAAGGTTATGTTATAAAATGTACATGTGCCTTAAAATTCTTGGTTTAATTTTTAGGACTTGATATTTTTTTTATTTAATTGTGATATGAAAATTTATTTTTTTGTACTATAAATTTTGTTAGTATCGAATCAAATTCAAATTTTTACACTTTAATTAATGTTAATCCCTCACTGATCAATTAAATATTTATTTATTTTTGGAACTGAATTGATTTTAGTACGAAGAGTAATCAGTTATAATAATTCTATGCAGTCCGTCTGGAACTATATGCATACTCCAGAGACAACCAGAATAAAAATGAGTCGCTCTAACTAGCCAGTGAGCTGCTCTATTCATTGATCGACATACATAAATCAATGACATTGAGGGACTCAAACCACTCAACTGTCGACAATCATTAATCAAAAGACCCGGTGGAGAGGAAAGTGTTACCAAACTGTTGATAGCAAACACGGTGCTATGACAATCAAACTCGATTATCACATTATTCCAACCTTTACGAATTACCCAACGCAAAGCTTCTCTGATGCCCATAGTCTCTATGACCTCAGGGCTAGTGTAACCCAGCAACACATGACATTGAGCATCAACCATCAGTCCCGTGTCATCTCTACAAATAAGCCCAAGACCACCTTCTCTTGAGGCTATGAATTGCGCCCCATCCACATTCAGCTTTAGATATCCCTCCGGTGGTACTGTCCATTTAACAACTTCAGACCATAGTGTTGTCGGAACTATAGAGACTCGTGAAGCAGTAGCAGCAGCAGACCAATCTTGGAGAAGAAGTGTGGCTCGAGCGATCGCCTGTTCTGCTGTGGAGTTGGTTTGGGACCAGCAAGCTTGGTTACGAGCTTTCCACAGTTCCCAAGCCACTATCAATGTCATTGCGCAGTCCGCATTTCCTCTGGACTCTAATAACTGCCATAACCAATCTTGAGTAGCAGCATGATGATAAGACAGTTGGAGAAGCCGAGAAGAACCCAACAGTCCCGTGCCAAAATACATCATGATAAAATATGACTTAGAGTTTCCTCTTCCCCACACTTTACACATGACACATCGACTAGTACCTGACGACTCTAAAGTTGCACTAGTATGGGAACGCAATCCGTAGCAACCCTCCAGGCAAAATTCGCTACCTTAGGCGGGACTTTAACCTTCCAAAGCCGTATCCAGTAGTATGTGGATGTGGGTACCATCTATTATGCAACACTTGCAATAGCCTATATGCGTTCCCGAGGAGGAGGGCTATACTATTGCTTCTATCCCATTGGGCCGAGAATCAATTAAATATTAATATGTGTATTTTTTTAAAAAAAAAATTTGCCGCATATATTATATATCAACCGTAAGACATATATATCAACTGATGACACGACTAGCCTCCACAAAACCCACATTTGGTGGGAATAGAATTCTTGCAATCAGCTTCTCACTGAGTATAGATTGTGTACCGCTTACATGTGTAATCAATTTTCAAAAACATGTCCCCTAATCCTAACTCCAACCTTAACCCTCCATCGCAGCCGTTGCTGTCCACCACTGTTGCTGTCCCCCACCTCCACCACCTTCAAGATTTAGTTTTAAAGTTTAAGGTTTAAAATAGTTCGTGTGTTTAACAAAATCTCAACTTTCTCATCCAAATTAACAGATTCCATTAAATATTTGCTAATTCCCGAAATGTGACGTTGTGTTTCTCGCAACAAAGATCAAATTGGAGATGTATCTCGCAAATGAAGTATCAAAGTGAGTGTATACTTGTAGTTACTTCTCGGAGAAATAACCGATATTGAGACTTAAAACCTAAGGACCCAAAATCAAGTACCTATTGACTAGTTAGCCTACCAAACTTTAATACCCCAAAATAAAAGTTGATTCCTTTTTAACAGGAAAAAATATATATATAGGCTTGGAGCATCTTTAATGCATTATCCACATTAACTAAAAAGTTACAGTGGAGAGGCAACTTTAATACCTGGAATACAAAATAAAAACACACAAACACATCTTTGCCTTCTTCACTTCCCATTTTTGATAGTACTCTCCCCTCAGTTGTATAAATATAGCACCTCTTCTCTCCTCTTCACCAAACCACAACCTTAAAAACACAAATCTCCGATGTTGCAAAAAGGTTCGGACGGGGAGGCTGTGATCGGGAAAGGCATTCGCCTCGAGGAAGCGCTCGAGGTGGCGTACGAGGTTATCGCCTCCTCCGACAGGAGAGGCGATAACCTCGTACGCCACACTCGAGCACCTCCTCCTCGCATGCAGTAGCATGTACCTTAGTTTACTCGAAGACTTCTCCGAGTTCAACGGTTCTCACATGTCTGGTCAACCCGTGACCCCGCGTTTCGTATTGCGGTCACATGAGCACTTTTAAGGTAACAGCTAGCGGGAACTATAATATATAAAAGCCGTCTCGCCTTGTGCGGGCTGCAGTGCGTGGCCTATAAATAAATATTGGCCTTTTTTAAATAAATGGTTTCCATATATAATGAATAAAAATGGCTTGGTTAATTATAGTAATTATAAGTTTGTAATATTGGTGTGTTGTGGTTAATGAAGATGTTTGGTTTATATATGGGTACTTGGTTCCGAGAGTTTTAGAAATATTTTTGTTTTTATTCACATGTGATTTTATCTTTTTACGGAAAAGAGGTGAAAAGATCTGTTTTTGACATTGACCTAATAAAAATTAGTGAGAAATTATAAAGCTTTAAAAATGTCATTGTTGAGACTCGAATAATCTTGTTTAGTGTAACACTACAAAACATTTCGACCTTATAGAGACTCGACAATCTTTAAAAATCAAAACAGAAGTTAAGAATTAACTCAAACCCTAGAAAAATATACCATAAAATCATAAAAACAACCTGTGGTTCGACAAAAAAAAAATGCACTTCAATCAAAATTGACTGTGATTTTGTGTTTTTGGTGTAAATGGCAAAAACTAAATAGTTTTTTTGCAGCTATGTACGATAGTTTCTGATAGCATGATGAACAATCATGGACACCGATATTGTAGTTTCAATGAGGACCATACTCAAGATAAACATTTTTTTTTATAGCGTCCAACATTTTTCGATTGTGTCCGGCAATTTTCAAGCAAAGAGAGAAGAGAATGCTAGAGAGTGAGAGTATAGGAAAAGCCAAATTAAGTTAAAAGGTAAATGTAAGGAACAAAATAAGGGTTAGTTCATCAAAGACTGTTTGCCAAATTATCAACAACAAAAAAGTGAGATACTTTTTCAATTACAACAACTTCTTCTGACCATACTTAAGTAATTTGCTCACTACTAGCTAGTTACCAAATATCTAAAATAAGTTGACAAAGTGGGTCAAACAAGCTTGGCCCAACACTCAATAAACCTCCAGACCAGGCCCGAACCATATATTTTGGGCCCTTGAGATACTTTGGTTGGATGGTTGTGGGGCCCACCAACATTGTCTATAATATTAAAGGTTGTCGATAATAAACAGCCAATAATGTTAAAACCATCATTATTATTATTATTCTTATTAGCAGCATAACATGTACCAAAAAGGTTGTGTTGAATTGGCATCAAGTGGCCTATAATATTTGTTTTCAATCTATATTTAGGATTCTCTCCATTGATGAACATATATTTGTTTTTAGAAGACAAAAATAATCTCTCATCATTATAAAGGCCATACCTCACTCAACCCTCAATTATTTTTCCTTATCACAAATTGGTCTTTTCAACTTTTCTTCATGTCCCATTAACCTATTTGCCACATTTTTTTGCCATAATGGAATTCTTGTCAAGCATGCCAAGACAAAGGTATATAGATTGACATAAAAGTCAACATCTTTAAAAATAAGAAGAAAAAAAAATACATATTATGCAAATTTAGTTTAAAGTGGATTGGAATTTTAAAATGAAAAGATCAATATTATTTGTTGATTATGAATCTAAATTTTGTAAATGATTCTTTTCTCTTACTTTTATTTGACTCTGAATATTATTTTTTCACGAATCTCGTATCATAGTCTAAAAATATCTTTTTTAAAAAATCTCAATAATATGAAGATAACTCATTTCAATTCTATACTCACAAACCTTTAGTAATAACATATTTTTTTTGGATCAAAATTTCTTGAATCAAGTAATTAAATATTCAAATTATGTCCCTCAGGTTTGTGCAATGGTTAAGGGAGTTGTTGCTCTCTTGGTTACTGAGGCTCAAATCTTAGTATGGAAATAAAAATGTCAATTGCATTTGTTTGATGCGTATTTATTGTATTGTTTGATGCGTATTTATTGCATTGTCGGGTCTGTTTGTTCAACGATACTCAAACTTGCTCGTTCTAAGTTGTGACTATAAATTGTTATTTCCACCAAGTCGAATCTTAGTACAACAATAAAAGTGTTAGTTGTGTTTGACTTAGATGCGTACTTATAGCGTTGTTTGATGCACATTTATTACATATCGTCGGATCTGTTCTATTTGTTCAACGATACCCGAACTTTCTCGTTCGAAGTTGTGACTACTTAAATTGTTATTCCTACAAGTCTAAAGTTTGTAATATTATACTCAATATATAATATATGTGATATTTATTTCAAAAAATATATTTGAACCCTTTCTAAACTAAAATATTCAAATTCTTGATGAAGTATACTCAATTGTATACCATATTATACCCAAAAAAAACAAAAAACTTTTAGTAAGAACAAATTTGTTTTGGATTAAAATTTATTAAATCAAACAATTAATATTTATGTCACACAATAATGTCACAAAAACAATCTTAATGAAAATATTTTGGACTATGTGATCATAACAAAAAGGCTATCATAACACATCAATAATGTGGCCAATGTATAGTATAAAATTGTGAATAATTAAATAGTAAGGATAGGGGCTCACAATTGTGTGTATATAGTTTTTTTGGGTTAAGTGTAAAAACTAACGGTCTCTAAACAAATATGTGAAAAAAGTATCGGTCATCTTAGGACGTCAGCGAAATGTATCGGTGAAGAATTTTTTCATTTGCAATCTGTTAAATTTGATAGTTTTCAAACAATTTTTTTGGAAATACCGAAAATACCCCTCCCTGAAAGTAAACCCTAAACTATTCAAACCCTAAATAACGAACCCTACACTACCCTCTCCCCAAATATGAGCCTTACAACTACCATCTTCCCCGAAACAAACCCTAAAACCCTGTCCTTAAATCGGGGGGGAGGGGTAGAATGGTCATTTTATTAACAAAAAAAACTAACGGTTTCCGTCAGTTTGCAAACAAAAATTAGTTCACCGTTGATTTTTGCTAACAATCTAAAAACACCGTTACTTTTTAAAAAAACATATTAGTTCACCGTTAGTTTTTGTAGTTTTCCCTAGTGTTAATATACCAATCCACACCCTTTTTTTTTTTGAAAACCAATCCACACCCATTTATGTTTACATGATGAGACTACCAAAATAAAAACAGAGTAGATTCATGTACCCATCAATCTATGATGATAGATTCACGAGCAGTAGTTATAATGGACAAAATCATATATGCCACTCATACTCACACATACAAAAACTCTTGTACCATTTATCATCACTTATGAAGATTCTTTCAACTATGATTTTTTATACATAAAGTGTGATATATGGAGATTATGATTGACTAAAAGTGGATGTTGTGGAAGAATATTATACTCTTGAAGAGGTAACCATTTTACCTAACATATTTATATATTTTCATTTAAATAAGAGTTACAATATTCTTTTCAAATGAAGCTCAATAATCAAATTATGTTTATAATATCATAATTCAAGTCTCAACAGAGTAGTTCTAGATCTCTTTTGTTTTTTTTTATTTGTCACCAACTCGTTTTAGATCAGGTGGATTGAACCCAAATCTTGATAAAAAATCGAGATCAGCATATACAATTGAATGTGTAAGAATATTGTACTCTTGGAACAGTAGATAGATTGAGGTTAGGGAATGCTACTTTATAGTAGATAGCATGCTTGGAGTTGGAGGAATATGCCAAAAATAATTAGCACCAACTTGCCTAATTAAATGAATGAATCTATTAAGGGTTGGTGTGTTGCTGGTCCCATCCGTACCAATTTTGGAAATGGTAACAACTATTTTATATCTTGACCTTTTAATTTTCCAGTATTCTTGTAATAATTAATGGAAAATCAATCCTTCTTCATCTTGGATTATCTTAAACAGTGTTAAGAGTCAATCTACTTTGGTTCATAGCACATGTTAAGGCCTAGAATTATGATTTGTTTTTGTTTTTATCTTATGATCTTTGGCTCATATGTAAAAATCATGTCTTGTTGAAGAGGAAATTGTATAATATTTATAGGGTTGAACATCTATACATGGATCACTATATATATAGTCTTCAACCCTTGTGAAAATCAATTGTCTTATGATCCAGTTATAAGTGACTGGAAAATTTCCTAAATCAAATAAAAATAAGAGAAAAAACACAAATTAAGATCACGTTTAGCTACTATAAAAAATTGTCATTTTATTTAATTACATTTCATATCATTTACAACCATTACAGACTTTAAGTTAGTCAAGTGGAAAACCATACCTTAAAACTAGAAATTAAAAACTATATATATCGTTAACAACCTAATAGTATTTAGATGATAATCCCATCTCGAAAAACTTATCAAAAAAAAAAGAAAAGAAGAAATGAATAGCAACTATGACATGTATGGATATGAGATCAAGTACATTGAAATTGGAGTTTTTGGTTTTTGTGGTCTGACAACAATTATTGAGTACATGCAAATGGCAAATTGCAAGTTGTCACTCTCACTGGTACATTATTGTCTGTGATTAAAGACAAGAACATTAAAGACACGAGCTGAGTTGAGAATTAATGTCATATCATTCTCGTGAATTTTATAGTTCAGACCAAACCAAACTCTTTTTCCTTCTTCTTGTCCGTAAATTTCACTGCCATTCCCATAATGCTGTCTTTTTTGGCACATTAACAGTTCAGTCATGTCTTCATCGTCCCCCAATATATATATTTCAGCAGTACTTCAATAATGGAGATTGGTGAGAGCAAAACAGTGACGTTTCAGGAGACATTTCTGATTCTTGAGTGATGATCAATAGTTTTCAAAATATTATATGCTCTTTGCATTCACTTGAAAACCCAATAATGGAACCTACCTAACTACAATGGAGTAGATTCAATTATACTTTGTACTGATGTTGTACTATTATAATTTATATATAATACAAGTCAGGAGTAAAGGTGGAAGTGTAAATTTATTAAAGCTTAATTAAAAAAGAAAAAAAAAACTGTCCAATTGGTGTCTGAACCACCCTATATGTGGCCATATAGGTAAGTTCAAGTTTAACACGAGAATAATATTCGAGATGGATTTTGCTTAATTTGATTCGATTTGGATAATTTATTTTACATTATAAATTAATATTCAATAATAATTAAAATTTTAAATGTAAAATAAAAATATGTAATGGATTAAATACAATTCAGTTCATGAGTTTTAAAAAATTTGGTACCAATTCGAAAGTTCCTTTAATAATGATCTATACCAATGATCTTCTTGAGATTTTGGGAAACAACCTATAAATGAGAATGAATTGTTTTTTCATTATATGGAAAAACTAGACAATATAATGAGTTGAAAACCTTAGAATATAATGGATTAATTTCAAACTTGATCGAATTTTCACAAAAGTACTAACAAAAATGTTTACACTTGTAATTTAAATGTGGACATATGTTTATGCAATTTAAATGTGGACATATGTTTACACTTGTAATTTTAATCCTTAGCAACAAGGGTCTCAAGTAATTAAAGAGAAGAATACCTTATATATAATAAATATGAATTTACTTATTCCAATCTTTATACATATACATGTTATTGGGGATAAAAATCATATACTAAAAATAGTTTTATCATTAAAAGAAAAAGTTTTTGTATATATTCAATTATAGATTGCTGGAGTACAGAGATAAATAGTGTTACAAATAGTAGAGAGTGGAGATGGACATTCATTTTCATTATTCAATTGTTCTTTCACTTTCTAGTGTTCTTTCTTAATTACTAAAATGCCCTTTTCCCCACCTTTAATTTTATTTTATTTTTGCCTATATCTCTTTCTTCTTCACCTCCTCCTCATATTAATTATTGTCACTAGCATTTGCAGACAATCTCTCTCTCTCTCTCTCTCTCTCTCTCTGTACATACATCTAGGGTTTCATCTTTCACCACACCTCTCTCACAAACCATATATATGTCCCATGATAACACTTTCTTTCACTAAAACAATCTAACAACAGATCAGTGTCACCTTCAAAAGGCTTGTCCAAATCCAGCAAGAAATTAAAGGTGATAATATTCTTTTTCTCTTCTCTTTTCTTCTCTGCTCACAAAATTCAAATCACACAAAAAAAAGTAAGTACTATATATATACTCTATATAATTCACTTATCTTGGGGGAAATCAAAGGTTTCACCACCTAGCTAGCTTGAAGATTTTAGGTTTCATGAAAATTTCCAAGATTGATGTTTTAGGGTTCAAACTCGTTTACACGACTGAATCTTAGTACACATAACTGATAAAGAAAATCGTATGGGGAAGAAATCTGAAATAGACAGAAAATCCAATTCTTCATATATATGTTTCATCCATATGTTTTTATGTTATCTCAATTTATTGTACTATATATAAGATGGTCATGAGTTATGACATTCGAATTAAGGAAAGGTTGTTTTAGCGGACAAAAGGGGAAAGAACCATAATAAAGGAAAGATCTCATGGAAACAAAGAAGATTTGCATGCAGTTCTTTGTCTTTCAAGTAATTATTATGTAAAAAAATATACATGTGGTGCCAATATTAGCCCTATAACTGATTGTCACAGAGTTGTTTTCACTAGGTTTGATTATTAAGGATAGAGTCGTCAATATTTCATATACATTTCTTCTATTCAGTGGTCAATAAATCGAGCAGTAATTAGATATAGATATCTATTTACGTTCTAATCAAGATCTGATCGAGTTCTTATATAAAAAAAAACTTGTCTGGTCACAATAGGTGTCTGTTACAGTCTTATCACCCAGTTTGTTTATTTTGTTTGATAGGTAACTAATCAGACCGATCATTGGTTAGTAGTGTTGCTTTATCCAGGTCTAATCGTTAAGGATTGTAGGCGCTTGTTACAATCTTGTTCCGTTAAGTTTGTTTTTTTCGTTTGACAATAAACAGATCAGACGTCTCACTGGTTAACCAAAGAGACTCATTCATATTAGGATCAAGCATGAAGAAAAAAAACCCTAAACACAATATTCATATATATTTTTAAAATGGGCTCTTGCAATTCAATTGCAGCACATTAAGATCATCACCATCGTATCAATGGCTGCTGCACCGTCTTCTTCTTCTTCGAGCTCGCCGTGCGCGGCGTGCAAGCTCTTAAGGAGGAAGTGCAGAGAAGATTGCGTGTTCGCGCCCTACTTCCCGCCCGAGGAGCCTCAGAGATTCGCAAACGTGCACAAGATCTTCGGGGCAAGCAACGTCAGCAAGATCCTGAGTGACGTCATGCCTCACCAGAGAGAGGACGCGGTCAACTCCCTGGCCTACGAGGCCGAGGCGAGGCTCAAAGATCCTGTGTACGGCTGCGGAGGGACCATCTCCGTGCTCCAGCGCCAGGTCACCCAGCTCCAGAAGGAGCTCGACGCCACCAACGCTGATCTGATCAGGTACGCGTGCAATCACATGGCTAGGACTGGCGCTGCTGCTGCTCCTCCTACGTTTGATCATGATCAGAGGGTTGTTATTTCTCAATATGATGATCGTGATTGTGATGCTGGTGTGTTTTGTGGTGGTGATGATCTTTATAGTGGTAGTGTTTGTGGGGACGGGAATGAGAGAGGTGGAGGAGGAGCATGATTGTGTTGTTGTGTACTTGATCTCTAGGTGAAGAGATAGAACCTCAATTTCATGTTTTGTTAATTGCAATATCTTGGTTTGTTTTTGTTATAGCAAACCATTTTGTAAATTAATTAGCTCAATTTCGTTATTGTTCAAAAAATTGTCTCCTGTTTTGTTACTGTTAGAGTACTACATCGAATATATGTTAGTCATAACACCAACTTATATAATAAGTTTGAACCTTCACCTATCAGTTCGAGTTTTTAGGTGGATCGGACCTTCACATGGTATCGGACCCTGGTTGTCCTCCACGTACACCATTCTATGTCAACAAAGTATGGGCCGAAGTCGCACGGTCCACGTGTTAAGTCCGATGCTTAATTCCGACTTGTACGTGAGGGGGAGTGTTAGAATACCATATCGAATAGATGTCAGTTACAATACCGGCTTATATAACAAGTCTAGGCCTTCACCTATCAGTTCGAGATTTTAAATGGATCAAGCCTTTACAATCACGAGTGGTGTATTTTTTCAAATTTAACACACAAAATACAATGATATTTCGAAGAGGGTAAGGAAATGGAAAACATACACGATACATAATAAATTTTTTTTATTTACAAATTTCTCATAATTCTATGTTTTGTTAATAGATTCGGGACAATTTGAGGACTAGGATTCCCCATATCCAACGAGAAGAGTAGGGGGAGATGATAAATTTTTAGTGATCGTGCGGGATAAGAGATGACAAGTAGGAGATTTTGGTGGTGTCGGGGAATGCAAAACCATCTGATTGCCTATAATTCTTTCAACATTATGATTTATCGTTATTAGAGAGACAACTCAATCAAAAACTTAACCGGGTTTGGAGACAAGAAATTACAAAATACTCATTTACGAAAAATTAATAAATAATAGATATTTGAAGATAGTAGGATTTGAACCCGTATCTGTGAGGAATCAAAACTAAACTATAGTACCGTATTAGATGCTAACTATAATTTTATACCCTAACAATAGTGATATATTTTGTTTTGATAGTTTTGTTGCTTATATATTATTAATATTTTTATTCTTTTTTTGAAAAGATTGTCACATATATTATATATCAGAAAGAGATATACATGACCACTTTTGAAACGACCAAGACAATAATCCTCACAAATCTAGACGTGGTGAGAACAAAATTCCTGCAGCCCGTTGCTTTAAACTAGACTAGAACTAACAACGAGGACCTAAGGCGCAATAGATGTGCATCTAATCCAGTCGAAGCTGGTACCTAAATCCAGACAATGCTAGCGCCAAAAACCAGACGAAGCTGGCACGTTATTAACTAAAAACACAAACCATAACATAAAAACATCAAAATAGACATTGTTCCACCAA
>JAYMSW010003257.1:0-12476 GCA_036897725.1 Erodium texanum | reverse complement strand
GATCTACATGTGCAACTGTCTGTCTATCGGCTGGGGGGGGGGTGGGGGTGAATGGTTATTTTATATTAGTTAGTTTGCAGACGAAAAATATGTTCACCATTGGTTTTTGTTAACAACCTAAAAACACCGTTATTTTTTTCAAAATCTCGGGTTTTCACCGGTATTTTATATGGTTTTCCCTTTATATATTTTATAGAGATATTAGTTAATTGATAAATTAATATTAGTTAATTTAAAAAGATTATGTAAATAAGATAGAAAATTTCCTAAACCACACCTTATTAAGATCCGTGAGTTTCTATTTTGTTCAGGAAAAACTTAGAAAAGTTGTGTTGTTCTTAAAAGTTTAAAATATAGACTTAGAAAGAAAGTTAAGAGATATTTCTTAAAAAGATATATAATGTTGAGTTGTTCTTCTTGCCATCCAACATGACATAAAAAATTCAACCTTATGATATCAGAATAATAAGACCTTACAAGATACACTATCATACGGGATTGCACCCTATGGTTTTAGAAGGCTAAATGTTGAAACAATTTGATGCTACCAATCTCGCAGTCTCAATTTAGATAATTAATGTTCAACAAGAGACAATAACAAATTGTTTAGATATTGCATCCTAAAAAGTAATGGTTATGAATAAGGGCATACATGTTATAATTTCTAGTGGTGAATAATTTTAGTTAACAAATCAAAGTTCTACGTTACAGGTGGAATTTACTAGCTTGAAGGAGTTGGAACTTGTCAACTTGGACTGTATAAAGATCATATGGAACGGCCGGATCCCCGAAGATTCATTTTGCGCACTCGAAGGAGTAAATATAAAAAACTGTGCAAACCTTTTGAGAATCTTTCCAAGAGCTATGCTTAATAGAATTCAATGTTTGAAGAAACTAACTGTAAGACGTAGTTGTTCGTTAGAAGAGACATTTGAAGTACCGAGGCTACGTATGAATGAAATTATGCAGTTAAGTGAGTTGTGCTTGGTAAGTCTACCAAAATTAAGGTATATATGGAGAGATGATCTTGTCCAAAGCCTCAGCTTTCCTAGTCTCTGCAGTGTGATTGCTTCGATTGTGGTAGCCTCAAATATATATTTCCGGCTTCTAACAAGCGTGGCATCTCAAGAAACTACAAATAAATGTTTGTGTTGCCGTGGAAACAATCGTCTGTCAGAAAGAAGAGGCGGTAGAAGAGGAAGAGGTTGCATTTGTGTTTCCTAAGCTTGTCGATTTGTGGATGGAATATCTACCAAAACTGGAGAGCTTCTACCCAGGGAGACATACTGCACAATGGCCATCACTGAAGCAATTACATGTTGAGGATATATTTCTTTCGGACCTTATGTTCAAAGAATATGGAGGAGAAAATCAATTTAAAAAGGTATGTATTTGAGTCCCTATAGCTATAACTGTTTGCCAATTACATATGGTAACTCTAGACTGTCAAGGAATGATTAAGTATGTAAGAAACTTTAACTAAAGTGATCATTTTATTTTATTGGTTTTCAGCTCGTCTCCAACTTGGAATTTTTCGCAATAACAAGCAAGATAGAGATGATGGTAATGAGGCATGGCAATCTCTTCGCAGAACTGTTCCACAATCTCAAAAGCTTAGTGTTGACAGATTTTAGTGATGAATCAGCTGCTTTTCCGTCAGAGCTCCTTCAAAAGTTTCGCAATCTGGAAACTCTTGGCATATGGAATAGCTCCTTCCAAGGTATATTCCCATACAAAGGATCAGTTGCCAGTGAGGAGGTTAAGTATACTGATCACACAGTACCACTACTTGACCGATTAAGACATCTCAGACTCATTTGTTTGGACAACTTGAAGTATATCTGGAAAGAAGATTCACTCTTGATTCCAATACTTGAATCTTTAGCAGTAGACACATGTCCTGGCTTGACAAATATTGCACCAGGTTCGGTATCTTTCAAATTCCTAGCAGAGTTGGATGTCTCGGATTGTGATGGATTGGTAAATTTAGTACAGATTTCTACAGCAAAAAGTTTGGTGCAGCTGACAACACTCAAAGTAACTGGATGCAAAATGATAAGAGAAATCGTGGGAAGTGAGAGTGCAGATGGGGCCGAAGATCATATTGTTTTCAGCAAATTGAAGACTTTAGAACTTGAAGAACTGCCAAGTCTCCTAAATTTCTGCTCTGGCAACTGCGTCTTCAAATTGCCATCACTAGAAACAGTAACAGTGAGAGAGTGCTTCAGTATGAAGGCATTCTGCAAAGGAATCACAACCACACCAAAGCTAGAGGCAGTAACCTTCACAGATATGGTTACGCGCTTAGGAAACTTTGAAGTGGTTGAGTGGGAAGAGGATAAGAACCTTAATGCAATCATTCAAAAGGTGTGTTTCTGTTCACACTTCAAATCTCATGCCCTCATATATTGACTTGAATTTTTTTTATTACTATCTCTGTGCTCAAATAAGCATTTCATGCATTGCCAAAGCTTATTTGTTCTAAGTACAGCAACAATATACTTTTTCTATAAATTTTCTGTTCTCAATTTCAGGGGGCTCGGAGACTTATGGCTGCAAATGCAGGAAGCTCAACAAAGAACCATTCTGAACCAGAAGCTCAAATATGCCAGAACTCAACAAACCAAAAGCAAGAAAGATGAGATATGTGAAAATGGTAATGAACCAGGAGCCAATGCTGCAATGTGTGGGAATGCGGCTGAGCATGGAAAGGAGTCCGAGGTTCCTACCATAACAGTCAAACAAGACACGAGAGCTGAGATTCGTGAGGAAGCTGTGGAGTATAGTAAAGAGGTCACTGAGATAAATGACAAAGTCACCCAGCCCCAAAAGGAAGCTGAGATTTCTGAGGATGTATTGTAGTAAAGAGGCTGATGAGATAAACGGCCAAGTCACCGAGCTACAAGAGGAATCTGAGACACGTGAAGATGCAGAGAAGTGTGGTAAAGAGATTGCTGAGATGAATGATGAAGCCACCAACCCATCTCATGAAGCCGAAACTTCTGAGAAGATCATTCAGACAAGGAAAGAGGTTCATGCCTTTGAGGAGATTGAGATCTCCTCAAATGCCAATGATAATAAGAACTCAAGAAAGGAAGCTTATAAGGTTGATGATGAGGTGGTTGAGCCAAGCCAAGAAGGCCAGTTTTGTAAGGAGATTGAGATCTGTAAGGAGGTCGCCAAGGCAGGTAATGAAGCCGAGACTATCACGAAACATCTGCTCAAAGAAACCCAAGGTGAAAATTCCCTTTATGCTTATAATCTAGTTAAAATTGACGCTAATTATGGTTCTACCAAACAAAATCATGCAGGGTCTCTGGCTCCTACACCTGACATTGTTGATGTTACTTGCCCTTCAAGTCAACTCCATCCTGCACTTGGCACTGGCAAAGAAGCAACGACTTGTCAGTAAAACAATGATTTCCAGGGACTGCAGGTGGCACAACACTTGGTTCCTCTGCTGGAGAAAGCTCGCGATAAGCACGGAGACTTCCACACCAGTCCCTTGATTAAGTTGAAGACAGTGAGGATTACAGCAATGGAGAGTGTGGGACAAGTTCTTCACATTCTTCAAACTCAACCCCCGAGGACCATAGATTCAGAGAAGATCCAATTCATGGAGGATGCCTTTCACGATCTATCCAACATGAGCTTCCCCATAGAATGGCTCCACCCTCTCATCGACAAGGCGAGGAAGTGCTTGTTGTCTGTACAGAGGCGAACGAGAGTTTACGAGTTGAAAGCAAAAATTGATGAAATGGAAGCACAACTGCAGGAGCTTAAGAGAGAGATGGGAGACAGAGAGCGCTAAGGTACAAGAATTTGATGAAGAAATGGGTTTTGACATAGATTTGGACCAACCGTTGCTTGATATGTGAACTCAGGTTTTAGAATGGCTCCCTGGAGAATAGCTTAATCTGTTTTGATTTAGGGACGTTTATCCTAATTGGTTTAGAAAACGCCCCCCTTTGTCTCACCCCTCTTTGTCCATGTATATATGCGAACTACGTGAACTTTGATCTCTCACAGACAATTCAATTAATGTATTGATTGAAGGAGAGTATGTAGGCAACCCAGAGGATTTGGGTACAAGTCCAATATCTGTTTTGCAAGTTCGAGAGTTCTATTCTTGAGTGAGGATGAATTGAACTAGCAGCTGCGTTAACCCTTCCGGGCTTTGTTCCTGAGTGAGCATGAACGGAGATAGCAACTATGTTAACCCGGGAGCAACTGATAGGATCGCTACCATTAATAAAATCTACGGACAAATTGCTTTCAAGTCGGTAGGTATTAATTATATCACGCCACAGTATGAATTTACTATAAGTTTTATTGTTATATAACTCTGTTTCCTACACTGAAGTTTTGTTTAGGAGCTGCAGATTTGAGTTTCAAATGATGTAAGTGCTGATTTTTTTTTTATCGATGATGTTGTGACACAATATATCACATGCTATGATTATGAGTCGTGACAGTTTATCGAATCCAATATATTGTGACATATAATAATAATAATAATAATAGAAATGACATATTCGATGCAGGAGTTGGCGTGGATAATCCTGAACCTTGAGCTAATCAATCAAGAACTTATTGAAACCAATGTGCTACATATCCTCCTAATTCTCCTTCTGAAGCTCGTTAACAATGGCCACAATGAAACTGCCATGCTTCTCCAAATTATCATTCCTCTCATGAAGCCACGACATGTCACCGTCCAGCTTCACGCCCTCGCAGCTCCGAGCCTCTTCCATGGCGTTCTGAGCATTGTTCTTCACATCACCGTAGTGACCCCTCACAATGTCCCTGCTCGCGTCCTTAAGGGCACTGATGGCGTCACCATAGTCCTTAGAGCACGACACGTACCCTTCCTTCTTCTTGGAGTCCACGGTCGTGTCGATCAACCCCTGGATCTTCTTCTCGGTCGCTATAGTGTGCGTGGTTGCTGAATCTATTGTTGACTTGGCTATGCGACGTAGGTTTGTTGAATCTTTGTTGAACGAGTTTAGAGTGCTCAAGCATGATGCTGAGTCGAGCGTTGTGTGGCAAATGGATTCGAGAACTTGGGTCGTGACATTACTGTCAGAAGTAGCATGGATAGGGTTTGATAGTGTAACTATGAGTGTAAGAGATATGAGCAAAGTGGTGTAAGTGTAACACAAAGAAGAGCCCATTTTAATTATTTTTTTCAAGTCTCTTTTGCTATGTAGTACTTTGCTTATTGAGTCCTTGTTGCTTCTTTGTCTCGGCAAGTACCATATACATATATACATGGAAAGTAATTAATGGTCTTTTAAAGACTTGGGAAGCTGATGTATTTATTTCTTTCTAACATTAACAACTGAAGAATGTATTAATTATAGAAGTAATGGAGGAACAAAGTAAGAAATGTTAAACGTAACAAGTTAATGCATCCCATAGTTGTTGGAAAATTCGATTTAATAGAGGTTCATCTCAAAATGATATGAACGTTAATTGTACCATTGTACTATACTTGAAGTCTTGAACAATATCTTAAGACCGATCGAGAGGTTCATAGAGTTAACATTTTGTTAATTAGAAGATATCTTTAAACTTTTGAATTACGTAAACGATGGAGATCTAATATGATGTTAGGAGAAGAAAGTTCTGTTTAAATCATCCCTTGTAATAATACACATAAAATCCACAACATTAAAATATACAGCTGGATGTTGATAACAATTAACTTAAAATAATTAGTAGGATTTTGTATTTTAATGTGGCAAACTACAATACACCACTTTGAACTTCTCTTTGCAAGAACACTCTTAAAATGACATTGTTGCAAGAAACATAATTAAGTAGAATCTACTTACAAAACAAATAATTGTTCACGTACGTAAAATTAAACAAATGTCGTAGTATTGCAAAAAGAATATTCAAATAAAAAAAAAACGAAAGCAATTAAATAGACTAAATTAAAATTAAAGAAAAACTTAATTTCTTACCTTACAAAAAAAAAAAAACACTTATACCTAATGGTAATGAATATTATTCACGTACAAGATTATAAGAAATATGATAGAATTGATCATACGGATAGTCAACATCATTTAAAAGTAGTTCTTGTTATATCTTATTTCAAAAGTTTTTCAATTTATCTTTTATATTTAAACGTCTTTTATTATATTTACTTTTCAAATGATACGAAATCAGGTCTATAACTAAAAAAAGAATGAATAAAAAAGGGAAAAATATACAAAACGTCAGTAAACTAACTTGTCTTTTTGAAAAGTAACGATATTTTTAGTTCGTCAATAAAAATCAACAGTGAACATATTTTTTATCTGCAAACTGACTAACACCGTTAGTTTTTTATGAAATGACTATTCTACCCCCCGATTTAAGGGTAGGGTTTTAGGGTTTGTTTCGGTGAAATGATAGTTTTAGGGTTCATATTTGAGGAGAGGGTAATGTAGGGTTCATTATTTAGGGTTTACTTTCGGATAGGGGTATTTTAGGGATTTAAAAAAATTGTCTGAAAACTGTCAAATTTAACGGATTGCAAATAGAAATTTTTTTTCACCGATACATTTTTCTGACAACCTAAAATGATCGATATTTTTTGAACATATATGTTTCGACACCGTTAAAAAATAAACTTAACCCACTAAAAAATTAAAATACCCAACATATTTTTAAATCATCGTAACTTTAATTTTAATTTAGACTTATAAAATATCAAATTAGAAGTTATTAAAAAATTTACAGTTTCATGAACCTTTACTAAACAAAGAGAGGCAACTTCCCCCCACCCACACAATATGGAAGATGCAAAAAAAATATCGTCAAATTGCAATAAAGAATAGATTAGGGGAAGAAATGGTCATTATTTTATAATCCTAAATTCGTAGGATGCGAACAAGACTTGTCCAGTTGTTGTATTACATAATAGATTATAATTATTAGCTTAACGGACCATGCCAGATGTTTAAAAATTGTTTTAAGACCGAAATATCTTTATCTATCTGTTTAAATATTTGAATTTTAGATCGTGAGAATCAAGATTCAAGTTTGGGCGATGTGCAGAGTCGTAATTGTTAATTTATATATACATATATATATATATAAATCATGCCATGTGCCAGCTTCATAATGGTAGTGGGAATGGATCATGGAGGAGGCAATATGGGCGCTGAACCTCTCTGTCAGAGTTTAATATAGTAAATATTTTAAGTGTAGATTTAAATACAAACTAACTAATCTCAATTATTCAGTTTTTTAATACTTTCATTTGTTATAATTTGGTAGAATTACTGAACTTTTACTTTTTTTTTTTAATTTTTTTATATATTCTCGTTTTGTTTGAATTCTGATTCACTTTGTTTCAACGCCAATATTTTTTTTAAGATCTATAAAACAAGACCAGTGAAACATATATTTTAAAAAGTTTTAGAGTTAAGGGTTAGGGTTTGTGGTTTAGGGTTAGAAATCTATGGTGCATGGGTTAGGGTTTTGGGGTCGAGTGTTTAGATTATATGATTAAGGTTATGGGTTAGGGTTCAGGGTTCAGGGTTAGGGGTTTAGGGTTTAATGTTCATGAATCAGGGTATAGGGATTAGGGTTTACGGGGTTAAGGTTTATGATTTAAAATATATGCTTCACTTGTCTTGTTTTGTACATTTCGAAAAAAGAAAAATATTGACATTAGAACGAAGTGAATCGGAGTTCAAACGAAGCGAGAATGAAGAAAATAATAAGATTGGTAAAAGTTGAGTCATTGTAACAAATCGTAACAAGTGATACCATCAACTTTCAAAACAGAAAATAAGTCGATGAGACGAGTCCATTGAACTATATTTTAAGTTACATTTATACTTAATCTCATGTCAATATTTTATTCGATCTCTCTCTCGAGGTGATAGTCATATATTAATCAATTACGAAAAATTCTAGCAAATGCCCCACCGCAATTAGAAACAACCTACATTTTTCAGCACAAGAGAGTTTCTTCTTGCTCTTGTTTTCTACACAACTGTTGCTTCTTCCTGAAATTGGAAAGAAGAATGGCTTCGGAGGCCATTATTGCTGCTGTAACCTTCGTTGCCAACTTAACAGTTGTTCCCATTGTCAAGCAAGTCAAGTATGTGTTCAACTACAGCCAGAATGTGTCAAAGCTCCCGAGAGAAGTTGGGATGCTGATGGATCTGAAGAAGGAGATTGAGGGACTTGTTTCGTCTGCCCGACGGGACGCTGAGGATATCAAATCTTCAGTTGAGGCGTGGATTGAAGAGGCCGATCAGATTGTTGCTGCGGCTCAGATGATTGGAGAAGAAGAGGAAGTGCATTCCAAAAAGAGGTGTTTCTTTGGGCTCTGTCCAGATCCAGTTTCGCGCCATCGCTACAGCAGGAAAGCATTCAAGGAAATGGAAGAGATTCGTCAAGTGCTGGAGAGGGTTTAAAGAAGGATCCGTGTCGCTACCAATTGATGTGGTGCCGTCTTTTCCGGGGATAGGTGCTCTTGGCAAAGATTTTCTCGACTTCGGCTCAAGATCTGAAACTCAGGAAGAGATCATGAAGGCGCTCAGAGATCCGGATGTTAATGTGATTGGGGTGTACGGTATGGGCGGTCTCGGTAAGACTACGCTCGTCAAACAAGTTGCTGCACGAACTCGTGAAGACAAGTTGTTTGACGAGGTTGTCATGCCCGTTGTAACCCAGAAAAATGTGCAAGATGCAAAAGAATTTCAAGATGAAATGGCCAAGGTGTTGGGCATGAAGCTGGATGGTAAGTGGAATCAGTGGAGTGTATCTCAAAGGGCAGATCGCATTTCTAAGAGGTTGAGACAAGAGACAGATGAGAAGACGGAGAAGAAGACTATTGTGATCCTAGATGATCTTCGGGCAGTGCTGGATCTAGAGCAAGTTGGAATTCCTTTCGGAGCTGACTTCCATGGGTGCAAAATATTATTCACGTCCAGATTTCAATATGTTTCGTATGCTGCTCAAAAAAGCTTCACTCTTGGAGTTTTGAAGGAAGAAGAAGCATGGAGATTATTCCAGAAAATAACGGGTGATGTTCTTAAAGATCCAGCCTTTTTTAAACAAGGAGAGGAAGTGGCCGGAAGTTGTAATGGTTTGCCCATTTTAGTTGTCACTGTGGCAGGGGCATTACTGCGTCGCAGAAGCTTGCCAGCGTGGAAGGATGCCTTGAAAAATCTGCAGCAGGGGGAGAGTAAAGAAATGCAAGAATTTGTCGAGTGAGCTCTACAGGTCATCAGTTTCAATAATCTGCCAAAGCCTCATCAATCACTTTTTTTGCTATGTGGTCTGGTTGGAGGAGGCCAGATTCTTACTTCTGATCTGCTGATATATGGGATAGGTTGGGGCTTGTTTAAACGCGCAAAGACAGTAGAAGAAGCAAGAAATAGCCTTGAAACTCTGGTCCTTGACCTCAAAGCATCCTTCTTGTTGATGGATGGCCAGTCCGATGAGTATGTCAGAATGCATGACGTTGTTCGTGATGTTGCTATCAAAATCGCAAGCAGTGAGGATCACAATATGCTGGTGGGATCATATGACGAATCTGCAACATTTCTGAGCAATGATGATGTGCTTAGAAATTGCACCGCATTGACTTTCCCTTATCGTGGTAATATTCCTGAATGTATGGAATCCCCGTCACTCGAGTTGTTATTGCTCTTCCAAAACAATTCCTCACTCAAAATCACTGACAATTTCTTTGAAAAGATGCAAAAACTTTTAGTTTTAGATATAACTGGTGTAGATCTTTTTCCAAAATTACCCTCGTCTCTTGTCTTTTTACAAAGCCTCCAATCATTGTCTCTAGATTTTTGCAAATTGAGAGATATATCGATAGTGGGAGCATTGAAGAAATTGAAAATACTTACTTTAAGGGGTAAAGGCCTTGAACAGTTGCCAATAGAAATAGGGGACTTGTCAGACCTAAGGGTATTAGATTTGAATGGTTGTTCGACACTCAAAGTAATTCCTCCCGGCATCATTCAACGATTGTCCCGACTAGAGGAATTGCACATGGCAAACAGTTTTGCACGATGGGATGCTGAGGGCCTAGCATTTAGCCAAAGAAGTAATGCTAGTCTTAATGAGTTGAATTGCTTGCCTCACCTTACCACTTTAAGAATACATATTCCTGATGCTAAACTTCTCCCGAAAGATTTTTCTTTTAAGAAGTTGGAAAGATTCACTATATTGATAGGTGATGAACAGTGGGATTGGCCATGTCATGATGACCCAAGTTTACGTAGATTCAGGGGAATAAAAGTAAAGGCCAATAGCAGCAGAAACATTCATTTGGAGGCCGGGGTGCAAGAATTGTTGACAAGGACAGAAGTTCTTTATTTGGATGGAAAGGAAAACATCCAACATAGTGCTCAAATGCGTTACATTGTGAACACAACCGAACTTCAAACACAAGACAGGGCCTTTTCAGTTGCGCTGGAGTCATTGTTCCTCAGTCATCTTAATCAGCTCCAAAATATATGCATTAGTCGGTTTGCGGCAGAGCCATCCTTCAACAATTTAAAATTTGTGAATGTGAACAATTGTAACAACTTGAGAAACCTATTCTCTTTCTCTATGGCTGGAGGCCTTGTACACCTTGAAAGGGTCAAAGTCACTGAATGTGAGGCATTATTGGCAATTGTGGAAGACACTAGAGAAGATGACAAGAATGGTGATATCGTGATGGGCAAGCTGGAGTTCCATCAATTACGCTCTTTGTTAACGCTCATTAGTTTCTGCAACAGTGTGAAAAATCCTATCTTATTTCAAAACAGACAGGAGCTGGTGACATCAGATGTTATGGAGGCAGATGAAATAGGTTTAGAGGAGGGTTGTTCAACTGTTGTGCCATTATTCAGTGAACAGGTACATTGTTTTCCTTGGAGATTTGGATGTATTAGTTTGTTTCAATAATCCGTTTGTTGTTGTAGGTAAATATGTGATGTGTGAGGCATACATACACTACTGAGGCATTTTGGTTTTTGTAGGTTTTGTTTCCTATTTAACTGAAATATGGTCACTATCACGCATCACAAGCTTCAAAAAGCTGACAGAACTGAAGGTGGAAAATTGTGGCAGCATGAGATATCTGTTCACTCGTTCAATTGCTATGTGTCTTGAGCAACTCAAGTTCATTGGAATCAAGGATTGTGAATCGTTGAAGGAAGTTGTTGCGCCGGGTGAAGGAGAAGAAGCAAACGAGACAATCAAGTTTCCCAAATTAATTGCTCTTCATCTTATAAATTTGCCTTGTCTAACAAGATTCTCCTCTGGAAGTCCTATTGCATTTCCGAATTTAGAAATTCTGGGAATACGTAGTTGCAGTCAGTTACAAACATTAGTATGGACAGATAAAGACAAAGCAAGTAGCAAGCAAGCCGTTGAAGCAATGGATACAAATGAGAAGCCTACCACTATAATGCCAGCCCAGTCCCTCTTCAATGAAAAGGTGTGTATATTTCTCTGACCTTTTGTTATACATGGTCCATTACTATTATTTGTGCCGTCATAAAGTGCAACTTCATAAAAGAATGAAGGGAAAATGTCATATAGCTCTTTTTACTTAGTTATACCTCTTTTTTCCTCAACTATTTACTTAGTTATACTTAGGTTTCAAAAAAAAAAAAAAGTGTACATACCCCAACTTCATTAAGACTCACCGAGCTTAGTACAGGTTATGTTGATCAATAGCAAAGAACTGGGTTGCTATGTACAATAAGGGAAATCAAGATACAAAAAATTATTTCAGTTACATGTGACTGAAAATAAATAACTTTACTGTCATTATTAACAAAACTGTGTCACAGGTGGAAATGCCAAATTTGAATTACTTGCTGCTTTTGGAGTTGGATAATGTCAATATTTGGCACAGCTGCCTCCATGAAGATTCATTTTTCAAATTAAAAAATGTAGATATCAGATGCTGTCCAAACCTTTTGAAAATCTTTCCATCTACAATGGTGAGAAGGATTCAGAGTTTAGAGACACTTCAGTTAAGGAGCAATCATTTACTAGAAGAAGTATTCGAAAATGATGAAGTGATGGAACCGAATATTTCACAAGGAGGAGAAGCAACAGAGGATAAGATCGTATTTCCTCATTTAAGTTGTATTCGGCTGAATGATTTGCCTAATCTAAAACGGTTCTGCTCAGGAAGTGATAGTAAGAGAATGAGCTTGAGAAAAGGAGTTGAAGACATGGACTCTGATGACAACCTAAACCTTATTATGCAACCACTCTTCAATGGAAAGGTTAGAGTTCTTTCTCTATTACTTCTGTCTCCAAATAAGATTATAGTAAAACGTCTATAAATAAATAGTATCGGGACCATGACATTTTATTATTTGGGGTAAATTCAGAAACTAACGGTGGTGAAACATATATATTCAAAAAGTATCGGTCATTTTAGGTCGTCAACAAAATGTACTGGTGAAGAACTTTTCCCTTTTCAATCCGTTAAATTTCTCACT
>JAYMSW010003256.1:0-12476 GCA_036897725.1 Erodium texanum | reverse complement strand
ACCATCTGAACCCTAACCCTCCCATCTCCCCCGAAACAAACCCTAAACCTATCATTAAATCAGAGGAGGGGGTAGAATGATCATTTAAAAAAACTAACGGTGTTAGTCAGTTTACAGACATTTCCAATACATGAACAATATTTTTTACAGACCCAATAACTCATCGTTAGTTTTTGTAAAATAAGGTTAAATTTATTATTGGTTTATATGGTTATCCTTGCTATATATAAAGACTGCAACTTGTGTTGATAAATTAAGCAAAGACTGCAACTTGTGTTGATAAATTAAGCAATTAACAGTAAATATTAAATTTCATGATACCTTCCACTATTATATATTTCTTATATTTTTCTATCTAACAAAACAAACAAACCTAAATATTTCAATTCAAACTCATATACAGTACTAACATCTTCCATATGGTGCTACAAATCATGGATTACAAGAACATATATCCAAATCATTACATTAAATAATGATACTGAAATTGAAGAAAAACTTTTTATAGGAAAAAGTGAATTGGTTTGCACAAATATTTGTCATGTCTTAATCTTTCCAACACTCTGTTAATGAAAAGACCCCACCAAAAAGATTCCGTTAAATAGTAGGTGATAATGTGATACATCCCAAAATATTAATAAAAAAAATTTATTTTCTATAAAACATTTTTCTCCGTTCGTGAAATTAATTTATCTTTTCACTATCGAGAGCGTGGCGGCGGGTTCATATCGCGCGCGTAGCAATGTGTCTTGGGAGAACTGGTGTTACTGTACCTGTCACAGAGCACAGAGTCACAGACAGGCTTCTGAACTAGCAAGTCTTCTGGGGAATCACACGCTCCTTGAATGCGCGTGCAAAACAGTACACCTGCCAGTAATAAATGCGCACAAACAATGAAGCAGTCGTCGTCGTCTTCAGCGCTCTATCGCAGTCGCAGTGCCTAAGCCCTATTTGAGCTCTGCTTCACCCACCAGACCTTGAAATTCACGCGTTCTATCAAATTTCTGCTCTAATTTCTCCTAAAATCGACTACCGGAGACGATCCCGAGCAGAACGGACCGCCAACAGCGCCAATTCGTCACGGTGAAGCTGTGTTATTCGCTTGATTTTCAGCTTAATTTGTGCTTTCTAGTGACATGCATGCTTTTCTGGAGTTCGAAATCCACAATGTGTTTTGATCCGAGTGTTTGGTTCTGATTCTTTACCGTTTTTAAGCTGAGGGTTTTGATCTGTTGATTTGTAGCTCGGTCGTACCTCTTTTCTGATTTTGCATATTTTCAATTTAATTTTGACACCTCTGGGGTATTTTTTGCTTATTTTTTCATTTTACCGTGTTATGTGAATTGGCTTGTTGTTCTTGTGAATTCCTTTAAAAAAATGCGGGGCTTTGTGAAAATGTTGGTAATCTCTTGAGAACTGATGTCTCTTAACAATCAAAATCTACCAGTTTATCTCTGTATCTGCTATGGCTTTTTCTTGACTATTCATTGTAAGGACAATTTGTCTGTTTGTGACATTTGAGTTCTGTAATTTATCAGTGTGTGCTACTAATGGTTTTGAATCTATTTCCAGGATTTTGACTGTTGCCCAGTTGATCATGTTATACTTGTAGTGGCACAGTGTTGTGCTCTTTGTGTTACATGAATTTGCTTCCCGAGACACCACGTAATGAGATTTTTGTTACTTGTCTTCTTTGTTTTCAGGTACCCTTTTTGCTATAAAAAAAATGGGAGATTGTGTAGATAACTACTCAGAAGATGATACGGACATAAGCGAATCCGAAATGGAGGAGTATGTGGATAAAACTTATGAAAAACTAAGGAGTGGAAGTCAATTTAAAAAAGTATCCGATAAGGTTTATACCTGTCCCTACTGCCCAAAGAAGAAGAAGAGGGATTATCATCTGAAGGAGCTCATTCAGCATGCATCTGGGGTGGGTAAGAGTAGTTCGGATAAGAGAAGTGGAAAAGAAAAAGCAAATCACTTAGCTTTGGTGAAATACTTAGAAAAAGATCTATTGGACGTGGGAGGTCCATCAAAACCTGCAGACGAGGGCAATCCTCCTGTTGACTGTAACCACCATGAGAAGTTTGTATGGCCTTGGACGGGAATCGTTGTGAACCTTCCAACTAGAAAGGCAGAGGACGGGCGATGCGTTGGAGAAAGTGGGTCCAAGCTAAGGGATGAGTTGAGAAGGAGAGGATTTAATCCCAACAGAGTTCATCCACTATGGAATTACAGAGGCCATTCAGGATGTGCTATGGTGGAGTTTAATAAGGATTGGCCGGGCTTGCATAATGCTATGTCATTTGAGAGGGCTTATGAGGCGGATCATCATGGAAGAAAGGACTGGTTTGCTAGTAATGGCCAAAAATTCGGTCCTTATGCATGGGTTGCCCGTGCAGATGACTATAATTCAAAATGTATCATTGGAGAACACTTGCGCAAAATTGGAGACCTTGTAACCATCGAGGAAATGGAGGAGGAAGAAGCCCGGAAACAGCATAAACTTGTGTCTAACTTGACTAACTTAATTGAAGTGAAGCATAAACACATGCAAGAGGTACAAGAAAGATGTAATGAGGCTTCTCATTCACTTGACATTGTAATGCAAGAGAAGGAAAAACTTCACCAGACTTACAATGAAGGTATCTCTTGCTTACCCTTTTCTTTTGTGATATAGTTGTGTCGAAGTTAAATTGATGTCATTTTTGTTTTCACTCGCAGAAATAAAGAAGATACAAATGAGTGCACAGGATCATCTACAGAGAATTTTTAATGACCATGAAAAGCTTAAATTGCTACTAGAATCTCAGAAAAGAGACCTTGAATTGCGTGGGGTAGAGTTGGAAAAACGTGAGGCACATAATGAAAGTGAAACAAAAAAGCTCTCAGAAGAGATTGAAAAGGTTATATATTACATTGACTGTTTGTAATCAAATATGTTTATGTCTTCATTTCTTGCCCAAGATGTTATGTTTTAGAATGGTTCTCAACCCTCATGCAACTTACAGTTTGATGGATGGAAAAAGAATTCACATGATTGATGCGCTATGAAAAGTTGTGCTCCTTCCCTATCATTCGCATGCGTTTGCATGTATCGATCCTATTATTACTATTAAATATTAATATGTGCAGTTGCAAGTGCTTTGACTTTTTGCTCTCATTTGTCTATTTCCTTAACCGTGTTTATTGTTTCTGCTTTAAGACATTGTAGTTTTTCTTAAGGACATTTGTAGAATAATAGTCATTTGCAACTCTCAGACATTGTAGTTTTTCGTCATCTTCTTTCTATTTTTCTCTCTATCCGTAGTGTGTTATTTGCAGTCTTAAAGAATACGCCTGACTAGTTTTGGTTTTGTCACAGAATGTCATTAAAAATAGCTCGCTTCAGTTGGCCTCTCTAGAGCAACAGAAGGCTGATTTGAATGTAATGAAACTGGCTGAAGATCAGAAGGTTTGATCATGGGTTTTATTGCTTTTACCCCCCAAAACACTTATCAATTTCATAATTAGATTTATATATGGATATCATGTTTATTATACACAGAGGCAAAAAGAAGAGCTCCACAACAAAATTATTCAACTGCAGAAGAAGTTGGATGCCAAACAACAACTGGAATTGGAAATTGAGCAACTGAAAGGGAAATTAAATGTTATGAAGCATATGGAAGATGGTAGTGATGTAGAGGTCCTGAAAAAGGTGGATGAAGTGATGAAAGATTTGAGAGAGAAGGAAGGGGAACTTGAAGATGTAGAAGCGTTGAACCAAACTTTAATAGTGAAGGAGCGCAAGAGCAATGACGAGCTGCAGGATGCCCGCAAAGAATTGATCAATGTGAGTTGCTTTTGTTTGTACTTTTGACAATACTAACTCCAATTAACTTTACCTTTCTTCTTTGTTAAAAAAATATATGCATATTTTGTTGAATAATAGTCCCATATTGGTCAAAAGGAGAAAGTAAAGTTACTTATATAAGCAAGAGTTAAACCCAAAAATAGGTTGACCTTTTACTGTGGACAGCTCGAGCCCTTATATGTAGCTTAATGTTATATAACAATCCCACTCTTCCAAGATATATTTGAACATAGAGTTTGAGTTGCTGTGTTCAATGTATGTAGTGAACAGACATCAGATAGCAAGACTTATAGTTCCCCTTACCCTGATTTTCTTTTTCCCTTGAGAACTAAAAATGATGATATAGATATACTGAAGTAAAGGTTTTGATATTTAGACGGACCTCAATGTTGTCGTTGTTAGTGCAATAACACTGGAGATTTTAGATGTTTATGACTCTTGTCCTATGCATGATTAACATGTCATTATATTAATCTCTTTACTGTACATGGAAGAAATATGCACTTCTGATTGGTATACAACTTCTGAATTCTGTCCTAAGTTTCTGGCCCATATGATTATCTTGCATCTTATGAAGCATTCAACTCACTTTGTAGGGCTTGAAAGAAATAACAAACCGCGTTGATGATATTACTGTTAAGAGAATGGGAGAACTTGATGATAAACCTTTCCGTAGAGCAATGAAAAGAAAGTATGGTGAGGAAGAAGCAGAAGAGAGAGCTTTGGAGCTGTGCTCGTTATGGGAGGAATATCTCAAGGATCCAGACTGGCATCCTTTCAAAGTTATTACAATTGGCGAAAAATCCCAGGTCCGTATCTCATAATATATGGTTATGTTACGCCACCTGTTATTCTGATTTTAGTATGCTGGACCGTAAAAAAAAGTTGGGGGAAATTAGGTTTTACTATCCTTTCTCATACGAGATTTGCAGTTTACTACCATTAACTTTGAATCGTGCCAATTTACTACCCTCAACTTTTAAATATGTTCGGTTATATCATAAACTTTTAAGTGTGCCAGTTTACCACCCTATACTTCAAATTTATTACATATACTTCAAATTGCTATGCTGCTTGCCTTCTTTTGCATATCCTTAAACCTGATACCAGCTTTGCCTGTTCAGGAGCTGATAGATGAAAATGATGAAAAATTGAAACGTCTGAAGAACGAAATGGGCGATGAAGTATACAAGGCTGTCACTACAGCTTTACTGCAAATAAACGAATATAACCCTAGTGGGAGGTACACAACCTCCGAGCTCTGGAACAACAAAGAAGGAAGAAAGGCTACACTGAAAGAGGGCGTCAAATTTTTAATGAATCTATGGGAAGAGGCACAACGCAAAAGGTTGATGATGTAAAACGTAAGCAAGTTAATGTTATGCAAAATTCACTGGGTTTGCCATCCATTTTACATGCATACATTTTCGTTTCTCAGATTGAAGCCTTGATGGAGGTTATCAGAATAAACATCTCAGGTCCTAAGAAGGGTCTTATCGGGAAGAAGAATCGAGCCTTCTCCAAGTTTTCATCGAGTGATTGTTGCAAGCTATTTAAAATGTATGTGCTATCTGTAATATGAATAATCACAATTGTGGTGCAGATTCAGCTTGAGAGACTAAACTGCATGGTGAGTTGAATTGCATTGGTGCTGATTGTTATTATGATAACTTAACTGAGAGCATGCATTATTGAAAATGTGTAAGAAAACATGTTGATGGAAGACCTGTTAAATAATTATTAATCATCACTCCCCAGCTTTTATTTTTTTTACTTACTGTCCTGAATGTCCAAAACCCTTTATTTATTGTTATTGTTTGGTTTTGATAGAAATCATTCAACTGATTTGTCCTGGAAAACAATTTAGTTGTTATACTTTGCAGGTAATGATCAAGTTGAACCTTTTATTTTTTGTACAAGGTAACTGTAGCTATTAGGTTCTGTTCAGTGATCTATCTTTTTTCTTTAATGTAAACGTCATATATTATACATTTAGACTCTGCACTAACATTACAAACTCCATCAGAACTTAACGAACATTCTATGACAAATAATAACAATTATTGTCTCCATCAAGGTTCGATATGTAACGGTCAAGAGAAATAACTCCTTTAACCACTTGGTCAGCCCTAATGATATCGGTGGATGGTGATCAGTCCTTAGTTGATGATAAAATCATTGCCCTTTACTTGTGTGTATGTTAACGTGCACATTCTACTTGAAACATGATTTTGATTCTCAGAATTAAGCAACCTGTGCATTTCATAGAATTTGAATTAAAAGAGGAGATAAAAACAAAAAAAGCAGTAGAAAAAGGCCTCAGTTATTAATTTCCCTAAAAAGACAAATCAGTTTCGAGTAACGTAATTGCTCGCCTTCTCGAGACAAATGACTTGTGATTATGACAATGTAAAATAGTAGTAGTAGCACTATACAGCCTTCGGAAACAGCCACAACTTGCCAAGCAGCCTCCTGCAAGCAAAATATAGTGAGCTCATTACATTAGCTCAGTAACGAGAACAATGGCACAAGTCAAGCTGCTGAGAAGATCCTTCAGTTTCTTTTCTTTCTGGGTAAAACAACTATTTCTTATCAAGAACTGAAAACCTAATTCATCACAACACTATTAGAAGTTCTGAGATTACATGTAGCGAGAGAGACTTGTAACTTACATGAATAAATCAAGATGTCTATTCTATAGTTCGTTACCTCACAGGTTATTTGCCAGGGAAGCTCGATTCAACAAGCCAGAGAAGCAGACAGAAGAATGGTTTGAGCTCTATTTGCATAATCCCATCTCAAATGCAGCGGAGCGAACTACAAAGAATTTAATAACGTGGAAAACTCATCTGGTTCTTCTTCGTCTTCTTTAATAATCTGTTCATAAACAGCGTTTAACACTTACGTATTAGAATGACATAAGCATACCAATTCAGTTGATATTGAAGTTTCTATAACACAAATGCAAAATAACAAAATGGAAATGATAGGACAATAAAGGGTAGGTAAGCAACATAGAGATGGCCATAGATATATCACTTAACTACTCAAACCCAACACATGAGTTTTAGATGACAACATTACCCACACACACTCACAAAACATTACTGATACATAACATGGTCAAGCACATCCTAAATCTATATTCCAAACACAACAGATATATTTATTTCAATCCATCTAATGAATCTTCTAGTACCACAACTTGAAACTGAATTGAGAACTTGGTAAAACTTAGCCACCGAGTTCGATAAGTGGAAATCGGTCCAAAACTCAGTCAAACATGGCCACCTCGGTCAAAACTAGATCAAAATTAAGTCAACCTCGGTCAGCAATTTTTCACATGTAATTCTGAAGTATATATGAAAATTTGTACTCAAATGTCTGTGCATAGGAAGGAAAAGAAAAGAGATAATCAATAGCAAGTCCAATTCACTTTTTAAATACAATTCAATTTCACAAAACGAGAATTAAAATGTGTATGTAACTATCTTATCTTACTAAACTATGGTTATTTTTTGTCTATAATATATGTCACCTCGCCGAGTTTTGACTGATCCCAAGTTTTTGAACATTGGCTCATTTGTGGTCATTCAATGCTGCCGCCAAAACTAGAAATGACAAGCAGACTTCACTTTGTATAACCCTAGCTCTAAACTTGCAGGTGTGAAATAATAAAGACGCATAAAAGTTAATAGGGTGTATACATTCCATGTAGATCCCATACCTTTATGACTGTTTCCTTTGGTAGATGCATTTGAGTAAGAACCTCCAAAGCAACATCATTCCAGTCTATCTCTTGAAGTTCGATCAACTCCTTGCTCCTATCTAACTGAGCCCTGCTCTTGTCTTCATTGAAAGATCTTCCAACCCAAAAGTACAGAACCCCATCCTCATTCTTGCCTAAACCTGTACTCTGATGAAAAATGGCGAAAGCGTCTCTAGAATCCAGATCTTTTCTGCCAAAAGTCACAATTCTTTCTAAATTAGGCCAGCGGCATACTAACACTTGCATTGGGTTACAGTGTAATGAACCAGCCTCCTCCTTTCCATCAGAGTCTCCCATAGAATGATTTCTCCATGATTTACCATAATGGTTAACAAAATCAGTACCCCTATGACTTGAGCCAGCGCTAGCTACTCTACCAAGAGATATGTTTGACTTGCTGTCTTGAATTGAATTTCCCTCTCCATTCTTGGTACAAACATTGGAGCCTAAAACAATTTCTATACTATCTTGTTCAGATAAGTAAACAGCAGCATCACTCATCATGACACCATCTTCTTGGTTGGAGGAACTATTTATCACACTTACATTATCAGATATCACTGGCAACTTCAGAGCCTTTGACAAGCTACCTCGGCGTTCTGCAAGGGATGGAGAATTTTTTTTGCAAGATGATGGCTGCAAAGTAAGAGTGATACCAGAAGTTTCTGGAGTATTGGGTGTGGGTGGAGATGAAGTACGGGATGATAGAGACAAGTTAGACAAAGCTGATGTTACTGGACGAGAAGACAAAGCTGCAGAAGGTGAATCTAGTGAGGATTCTGAAAAATATTTGGAGCCAGAGCTTGAATCAGAAGAGAAAGAATCAGGGGAGAGATAAACAGGTGAAGGAGATGGCGAATTTGTACATGGATGTACAACCATCCTAGAATCTGAATAGACCCTTGAGAAGATCGATAGCTTGGGAGCTGAGATGAACTCCTTCATATTCCCTGAGGCAAACTTTTGCCTCAATGCACTCCAACTGCTTTCTCTTGCGGGAAGATGGGTTTCATGCTCATTCTCTGATGATGTTAATGGAGGTACAAAGCCACCTGTGATAGCTTTCTGGAAAATCTCAAAATCAACATTATATGAGTCCACTTTCCTCTCACCACAGCAAATTTTATCCAACCGAGGAGAAATATTTGAAAAGGAGTCCCAAAAATGAGCCGGTTCTTCACCTTCCTTCACCATTGTTATCCTTCCTTGCACTTTCTCATACCGAACAATCTGACAAACAGCTCCTCTTGCATCTCTTTCCATAATAGCCTCACAATCCTTACCAATCCAGACATATATCGCTGAAGGTAAATGAACAATAAATGCACCTCTAGAATCTAACCCAGAAGGGGAAGGATCATTTAACATTTTTGGCACAAGATGCAATGGATCATAAGGAGAGTGTGGGGCAATTCTGTACATCCTCAATAATGAACTTGGACTAAGAGGGAAAGAGAGAACCCTCTTTTGGCATTGTAATAACTGGCAAGCAAAACCCATATTTGGGTCAGCAATCTCTCTGGCAGCCTTCACATACTGGAAGGCATCATCAAAGCTCTGCCCTTCCCTCCACATAAGATAAGCAATGACTAAGGAGGTTGATCTCGAGACCCCTTGGCAACAATGAACAAACACTTTTCCACCCTTTTCCCTAACATCTTCAAAGTAGTCAAACACATCATACAAAATACTAGTAATATCCTCTGATGGACTGTCCTGCAACCATAACGTTCTGTACACAAAATCAACTTTGAAATATTCGGGGCACACAAAACCAACACAGTTTAGCACATGGGTTATCCTATTCTGTTTGAGTATATCCCTATCCTTCGCCACTGCATCTCCGCCAAGATATATATGTTCCGCCACTTTTGAACACTTCTTATCAAAGAAAGCTATCTTATCTCTCTTAACCAGACCGGAACTCCCATCTGGATTCTGCTGTATGGCAGACAAATCAAGCTTCAACCTTTCCCCACTTCTTCCACTAGGAGTTGGAGGCTGCGGCCACTCCCCTATATCATCAGAACTTGCCTTTGGCCACTCATCCAAGCTCCGCCGAGCAATTGACAATGGCTGCAATGGAGGCAAACATGACCTGGCCTTGGAACTCTGCTGGGATCTCGGGGTCAAAGGAGCAGGAAATCTTCGACCCTGCACATTACTGGTTCCAGTACTACCATTTGGATCTGCACACTCCTCCTGCTCATTCGGGTTGTTAGAAGCACTCCTTGAAGCAGACCACGATGCAGAGCGCCAGAATTGTCTCCGGGAGCTAGAAATCTGACACTGAGCCCTTGAATTACAGTTGGCATCCTCCTTCCCCACCATACCCACTTCCAAAAATCAGCTAACAAGCACAGAAATTAACCCAAACACATAAATCTAAAATCCCTTATTCTCACTCACTTAGCTTCCATGGTTGTCACGGTGTTTCCGGTAACCAGAACGCAAGAACCCAAACAAACCCACATCAGATCAAGATAAACCAACACGAAGCTGCAGAGAAACACCAAGATTAACATCAAAACCCCATCATTTCCCATCGAAACAACCGCTAAACACGACCGAAGCAGTATAAATCACACTTCAAATCCAAAATGAAATCGGTAATAAAGCAAACTAAAAAAAAAAAATCAACCGTTCATGCGATGTGTTAGGGTTTCGTCGCGCGATGCATAAATGGAAAAAAAGAAACAGAGATAGATTTAGAACTGGGACTTACATAGCGACACGGGAAGAAGAAGAAGCAGCTGTGAAAGCGAGGTCGCGCTGAGAGAGGAGAGAGCATAAGAATGAGCCGAGGAGGTATTGACTGAGAGCGAGAAAGGAAAGGGTAGTAACTGTCTTTTTCACTCACTCCGTTTATGTAACCGTTAACAGCCCGTCAAACCTTTGGGACCTCTTACCTTCTATTTACAATTTTATTTCTCTCCCTTGAAAAATATTAATTTAAAATCTTTAATTGGAAATTAATTTATTTGAAATTTCACATAATTATAATTTTATTTTATTTGAAACAAATGAATATGGAAGGTAGGTGAGGAAAATAGATATTATTTGTGTTATTTGCATTGAGTTACCTCATACGCGTTGTCTGGTCGTGTCTGATCGTGAAGTTATATGCAAGGTATATTTATTAATGTTGATCGTATGAACTGTTACTCCCACCAAGTCCGGTCCCTGTAAAAGCAACCACATTGGAGAGCGCGAGGTGGAGGTGAGATCATGTAGTCTTCATCCACCTTATTTAAGAGATCCACTTTGTCGGGAGATTCACATTGCATGTGTCGAGCGATTCGAGTTAATGACTTCAGCATCGAGATGCATCTCCGAGATGGCATCGTCGACTACGTGATGAGCTCACCTACGAGACGCGATTAGAAGGCATCACGTGTCTTATCAAGAAAACCGAGACGATTATAGGTATTGAGTCACGATTTCAAAGTTGATCTAATTAGTGCACTGCATAACAATATGACGATTTAATGACAAACTAAACAACTAATTTGAAGATTGAATAGTATCTTTACGATGACAACATGATGTAGTATGACTCAACGACCGTGGTTACTCTTATATTACTATCGTGTTTTCTACTATCAACTGTTAGACATGCATATTTTCATAAATAATTAAACCAGCTTAACTAATAAAATATTTTCATGAATGCAGAGAGCAAACTCAATCCAACCGAAGTTGGCACAACCATATAGCCGAAACTAGCACAAATACCGATCACGTAGCTGACACATAGTCCAACACACTCAGCATTTAAGCCAGATGAAGCTGGCACAACTACCGGGCGAGGCTGGTCACAAAACACCATTGGAGGGAATTCGTTAGGAGATCCCGGTGATACACCACCATTTTCTCCGCGAGACTCTGATTCCGGCCTATCGAGTCTTGCCACTTTCACCCATAAAGAAGTGGTCGCAGTAGAAGGTAGCTATCAGATCGCTATCGATTCAACCCGAACTTAAGAGGATGTGTAATGCATGAATCGGACAGTCCAGATTTAAAAAATGACGTGAAACAGTGCATGTAAATTGATGTAGGTTATAATCAAGGATTCTTTGAAAACCATATAAATTGCACCGTTTCAATTCAGACCAATAAGAATTATTGGATCGGCCGATTTCTAGTCAATCTTATCGAATTCGATAATAATGATTGTTTCTAGAAATTACTTAGTGTATGACATCAGATTGTTTGACTAATCAATGATCGAGTCAACGGATTTGTGTCTACGTGGTTATTATTTAAACTAATTTCTTGGAAGGTTGAATTAATCACTTGAACTTTAATGTATGAGATCATATTGAAGTCTAATAATGGTATTTTTGCTAGTGTGTTAGTTTCCAATTTAGCTAGTACCACGCCAACTATGATCTCATATGTAATGTGTTTTTCCATCAATGATGATAAACGCTAGTGCAAATTCTCGGTCTAAGATAATGGTCGAAATAAGCAGGTTCGGCGACAAAACTTTTGATCTTCGAATACAACCCCAATTAAATTTACAAAAAAGGAAAAATCAACGTCTTGGAAGAGAAATCAATGTAAGAGCTAACATGGATTTATGATGAAGTGAATGCATTTACACACACTATTCAAAATAAGTTCTAAAACCATCCCAACTGTAGCAATAACGATGCTGACCAGGTCCTGAAGAACAAGGTGAACCCTAAAGCCTCCAACTTTCAATATGGTAGTATCAAATTTATACTACCAATTTATTCTTACACCAATATTACAAGTGTGATATTAAATGTGTGTGTGCTCGTACATACAAAATTACATAAATGAAGTTATTGGGGACATGAAGTCACTATATTTAGGGATGAC
>JAYMSW010003255.1:0-12477 GCA_036897725.1 Erodium texanum | reverse complement strand
TTTATCTAATATAAAAATTAATCATAAATTGAATTTTAGTACTTGTCTTGTATTCCAGTTGTATTTCAATATATTTCCATCGTATTTCAGTGTTTTCGGTTATAGTTCAATGTATTTCAGATTAAAAAGAAACAAAAAAAACCATCAGCAACCCTTTTCTGGACTGGACTCTAAATATCAGCAACCCATCAACAATCATATCCAAAGTTGGACTGGACATGCTCTAAGACATTTCTATTGTTAATCGAAAATTTTGAATACACATAATCGAGTTTTGAGTTTAATTTCATCTGACCCTTTAATTTTTCCATCTGATTCACGACGTTTAATCACGACTCTCCACATCAGTGTTGTTTTCGGTGCAAGTTGAGCACCTTTGAAATGAACTATAGCTATTTTTAAAGTAAAATAAATGATTGCATAGGGATTTTTAATGGATAAGAAAATTGAAACGTGAAGGTGTGATCAAATTGGAAAATATTGGGAGATTTTGACGAGGGCCTACCACGTTAGGAGCACATGCAAAGTCCCTATATTCATGCATCACTTTCTGATGAATTTTTAATAATTTTTGGTTGCTACTACGACTACGAAACACTAATAAAACCCAGTTTGATGCTGACCCATAAAAACAAAATAACCACTACAACGCCTGAAACCATCTGCTCTTCTTCGGCTCATCCTACCTCAAGAACATCAGGAAGGTGAAAATTGAGAAAAACTAGCTGGACAAGAGCATTACCAAACTTTTTTTTTATATCGGTCAAATATATTAAGTTAGATCTCATATTAAAATGTAAATCTTATTATTTCTCTTATATGTCTATTTGGGCACGTGTCCATAACAAATACAAATCCAAATCAATCAGATTGAAGTTTAAATTAGTCTTATTATAAGTTGGACTTGACTTTTAACTGTATATGTAACTTGTTTTTAATTTTGATTTAGTGTTTGATTTCATACGACAGTAAATTTGAATACGGTGACTAGTCAGAAACAAGAACATGTAGGGTGGGTCACATAGCATCTCCTCAAGGAGGCAATGTTGTTTGGGACAGGGAAGGAGATCCACAAAAGAAAAAAGGGGAATGGATTTATCCAAATGTTGTAGGGACATTGCACTATTTTCTGATATTGAAGAGTCCCATTCAACATTTTCAACCAGAGGAGGAGGAAGAAGAAGAACCAGACTCTGTTGTCACTTTCAGACATAAACATGGTCATGTTACAGACATAGCCACATGCCACTGCTGATATCTGTGAAGAGCCCTTGTGATGTGCTTCAATCTCAGGTACAACTACAAGCCCTTTCAAAACCATCTTGCATGTGCATTTAAGTTCTGAATAGGAACTTGCTATGCACTGTTGGTTCTCATGGGTAGGGTAGGCCCTTTCTTCTTTCTTGCTTCATGACAAGCAATTAAGTCTCGAGTTGGATCTAATGGCCCAAACCCTACTCATGCTATACACAACATATGCACCTCAAACTTGTATCAGAGAAATAGAGTTTGGTTCACCCATGGAAATAACAAATCAAGATAAATAAATATTTCCCCCCAAAACAGTAACAAAAATTCAAACAAAATTACAAAGTAGGTTTCGGATGTGAAGAAAAACTAGTCTTTCATTCCCACCTTACATAATCAGGAGGTCTCATAAAAAAAAACTATTTGAGACCTCAAAACCCAATCAAATGAAAGAATCGAATTCAAATTCAAATAAGTAGTACCTTCGTCATCAATGAGGTCAGTCTATGAACAATCTAACAAATGAGGGCTTTGCATCAAAATGTGGTGCTGCTTTCACTGGCTGAGATTGAAGGGCCTTCAGGTTTCACGGGTTGTGAGCCTCTGTTGCTGCTGCTGATATCAAGCCCCTGTAGTCGGCCAAGAGGATCCTGCTGCATCATCTCAGAGTAACTATGTGAATGGGAAGCAGCAAGCATGGACTGATGACGTGGCGTTGACATGTTGGACTGGAATGGGTGAAACTGTGACATGTGTACGTTCTGGGGATCATTTGGCCCGAGTTTTCGTTGGTGTGAAACAAAGGACGATTGAATATATGGCATGTGATGCATTCCAAAGTTGTAGGTATCTGTTGGTGTCATTGCTTCTCCAGTGGCCATCTTGAGCCTCTCTACTTCCTTCTTCAAAGCTTCATTCAATGCTGCATTTGGTTATAAGTGTCATACAAGAGAATTTTTAGTTGGTTCTGAAGGTATATAAGATATCAGAGAACAAATCAACACAACAAAAATCAAATATCATATGCATCAAATTCTGCAGGGACATGGTCCCATAGTTATATAAAAACAAATTCACCAAAATTTCTGCAACCACATCGACCTATCGTTATATATTTATAGTTTTAAAACCAGCAAAAAATTAGCTACACCAGGAAATAGTACCGATATGCACTATGGTAAGACCCCCAAATTTGGGGTATGAGTGGACTCAGTTAGTATCCTGGTATGCTAGAAGCCCAAAAGTACGCTTGCTATTAGATTCCCAAACATAGAGCAGGGAACGTGCCTATGATGTGCCCATTAAGTCTTTGGAAAGATGCATGAGGGAGAAACTATGGCACTAAGATCAAAACCAAGTTTGCACGAAATGTACCATCGCGTAATTGAGCTTGTTGTTCCATAGATTGCAAGTGCAGCTTTAGCTCTGTGTTTTCAGAACTCAGACCAGTTGTATCCCTCTGAAAGAAGCACAATAAATCGGTCAGGTCCAAAGCCTTTTGGTAACACTCAATAAAAATGTGGAAATGATTTATAAGATAAGATACGTCTAAAAGAAATGGTAGTTTTAACATTAGAAACTCATATTGTACTAGTAACCTAGGAAACATAAATCAATACAACTTCATAAGAACACCAAATTAAAGGAAGGGTTGTTAGATGATTCCTCCTGTAAGAACCTGGAATAGAGTGAGTTGTGCAGAAAGAGTAGTTGCTTCTGTTTGAAGAGTTTGGACTTTTCTTTCAAGTTCTGATATATAACGAGCTTTCCTCTCTTTAGAGCGTGAAGCAGACTGCCGATTTGCCAAAATCCTACATGGAATATGTAATTTAGAAAGGTTTGGAAGAACAAAAGCAAATCTCTGGGACTTGAAATCGAAGTCCAGAATATGCTACATTTCCAGCTAATACTTTGAAAGATGAGCAGACAAATAAGATAAGTGGGTAACACAGTAGTTGATCATGAATATAAACTCCTCAAACACAACTTATGTGCACAAATAAACACCAGCAATTTCTGAAATGTCAAATCTGCATTAAACAATATGGTAAACTCTCTCAAGCTGATCATTCTTGGAATAGGGAGGAATCGTGCTATCAGCATGGGTATGCCGTATCCAGAATGCAAATTTACATGTTGGTATCACGATTTCCTTGTGGTTCACATCAGTCACTGATTCAAACATGAGCTATAATTTCACAAATACGATAGTGCTGAAAATATAGGAATACACAGCCACCTCCATTAGTAGCCACACATAACCATGCTGACTCTCCCAAATACTATATGAAATTGATTTTTGATACACAAGACCCACATACAAATAAAACACTACAGAAACAAAGTATGCACTCAAATCATCCTCTGCTGTGGATGATCCAAGACCAAACTACAGAGCTAAGTGTACAAAACATACTGGATATTCTTCAAATATTTGTGATGGATGAAACAAGACTGGTAGTTTTAAAGTTGGTAAATGACTTTTACTAATTAGCAAGGGTCGCAATGGATAACTCGTTAAGAAAGAGCTTCATGCTGCTCAGTTCAAAATACAAGAAATTGGCAAACATGATCCAAAACCCATTACCATTCTCGTTATGTACCCTAACTAAAGGTAATTAAATAAATATAGTTCCTCACCATGAATCAGTTAGGCTGCATGTGAAATCAACTGGGTATACAGCTATATTATTATTTTCAGTAAAAACTTGATTCAATTGCAATTGAATCAAGTTCCTCAATTTGGTGTTTTTACCATAAAAAAAACACCATAATTGCTTGAATCCGCAAAATTTATTAGACATCAATTAGAATAGATGAAGTTCATTACTTTGAATCTCCTAACAAAGCTATTAATGATTTGGAAATTCAATTATACATCCTTCAGCAAATACACATAACTTCCATGATAAAAGAACTACTGTGAAATAAAATAAAATGAACAGGAAAAAATAAAGAGAGAAAAGGGGGCAAACCTCTTGGCGCGTTTGGGATCGACAGTCCACAATTCAGCAAGCTTATCAGGAGCCATAGCCTTCTTGGCTTCAATACTCTCCATCAACGAAGAACTGTCCATTGAATTGCTATGCCTATGCCTCGGCCTGATGTTCCTCTCTCCTCCTTCGCCGGTCTCCAGCTGAACCCCATCTCCTCTGCCTCCGGAACCGGCGGCATTGTCGGTTTTCTGGCCGGAGGGCCCGTCGTTGAGGTGAGATCCGAATTGCTCAATGTCCATGTAGGTGCAGAAGAGATCGTCCTCCGATCCGAACTCGTCGAAGCTCCCGGAAGGCCCATCGAATGGATCTGAAACCAGATCGAGGTCGTCCGGGATCCGGAAGTTGACCTCCGAGTGGGCCCGGCGGTGGTGGGAGCCCCGGAATTGGGGCTGCGCCGCGTTGGGGGTCGCCGGAGTCCGCTGGTTCTGGTTGCCGGACATCGGGTTCGGAGGATCTTGCATTTCCATTTTCTCCTCCGCCTCTCTCTCTCTCTCTCTTCTCTGCTACGTCGCGTCTCGTGTTGTGTTTGTGTGCGCGTCTCTGTCCCTAGTCGTTACTCGTTATCAGTCTCGGAAAGAGAATGTTCCTTCCGGATAACAAGTGAAACGACGTCGTTTCATCCATACATTGCATAAAACCACCTTTATAAATTATACACCCAACACAAATCCCAGTAATAAATATTCATCAACATATAACCTTTTGATAAATATTTCATTGAGACGCAATTATTCTTATGAATCCTCACATGTTACTATTGTAATTATGAAATTTTTTGATTTATTTTCGTTATATAACTTTCACATGACTTTGAGTTTTTATAATGTTTTATAGTTACTGATTCTTATCTTATATAATTTTTTAATTTCAACTTGTCTCGTGTAGGATTTTGAGAACATAACTAAATTAAAACTGGAAAATTAAATGCTGAAAACTAATAGTTTTTTTTTATATTATGAGATTTTAAAGTCACATATACGTGACAAATAAAATCAACTTCTTTTTTATTATTTTTATCTATTTTAAATAATAATCAGACATGAAAATTCATAAGAATAATCATGTGTTAATGAAAAATATACTATTAAATGATACGTTCCTTAAAATTGTACAGAGTTGTAAAATTTAAGAGTGGACTTATACATATATGTTATTACCATAATCAAACTTATAAGCAACCACTTGTCATCCACATGCATGCATGGTCGTCATCGTCATCAATATGGTCCATCAGCCATGAGCATCTGCATGTGCCGTTCTTAATTTTATAGTTCCTATGGAGGTTTCACTTGTACTCAGCCTCTAGTACACATAACATTCATAGGTACATCAATTACTTCATCACACAGCACACAAACATTAAGCTTTAATTCTGATAAGGGATTTTGAATCTTTGTTTCGATTCCCAAAATGCCCTTCCCTTGATCTGATTGGCAGGGTTCATATCAGATTCATAACATTTTGTTATCCTTAAATATCATGTATTTAAAAGTTGAAATGTCACTCATAGGGGTATGAACAAGTTGATTTGAGCCCAATTTTATCATTACTTAAACCAAACAAGTCCCATAATCAAATTTTATGTAGTTATGAGGCCTAAAGATAAGCCCAAAATTGTCTTGTTGTTATAAGGCCCAAATCAAATTTACCTTTGATATAGGCCCAACTAGAAGCCCAAGAGGACCAAAACCAAACTCCCCTTCCTGTGGGTCCAAATAAAAGCCCAAACAGGCCCAAAATTAAATTTATTTTGTTAGGAAGCCCAAAGATAAGCCTAACAAGGCTCAAAATCAAATTTCTCTTTGATATGGCCCACAGAAAAGCCTAAGAAGGCCCAAAATCAAAATTCCCTTTTCTGTTGGCCCAAAGAGAAGCCCAAATAAGGTCCAAAACCAGATGTCCCTTTGTTACTAGGCCCAAATAGAAGCCTAAAGAAGGTCCACAACCAATTTTCCTTTGTTTGAAGCCCAACAAAAGCCCAAACAAGGCCCAATAGAAAAGAAAAAAAACAAATATAAAAGAATAGAAGTGATAGGTATATTTATAGGTTCATGTGAAAAGCATAAACAGTATATTAGTCCAAGGGTTGACCAAGTAGTAGTGGAGCTCGAGGAACAAGATAGAGAGCTGCTCTGCCCAACACAAAGTTACTGTCTGAAGAAGGAAAAAGTAAATAAAAAAACACGACGTTGGTGTCGTTTTACTGTCTGGATTTTCTTGAGATTCTTCACAGACCCATCTGGTCCACTCTGTGTTTTGTGGACCCCACTCATGATCCAGCTGTCTTTTCATTTCATAAATTAAATTTCAAAATAATCACAATAAATAGCCATAATTCTATATTATTGTATTAATAATTAATTGTTTTTATTATTATTTAATTAACATGTTGTCATTAATGCACTCTAGTACTCTACGATAGAGCAATAAATTTCTGGGCAATTCTGACTCTTCATAAATAGCATTTAATTTTTACCCAAAAACAGTACAAAAGGGAATTTTCTGGCCCAACCAAAACAAACACAGAATAAGCAAAGATTTCATTAACTCTCGCAACAATTGGAATTGAATTGGATTCGAGTGTATTTAATGCCATTCAATAAACCCTTTCTTAATTTAGTACTATTTTTGAATATTTTATATCCTATTTTATTTATCGGCTAAAATTATAAAAACAATTTATCTTTTCAAATGTAGTATATATATCTCATCGAACCTAAAAACTAAACCATTAAAAAGACAATAACTCTATCATAAAAGCTCATATAGCTTTTTATTTATTACCATACCAACCATTGCTACCTACTTGTCTTTATGATTCTCAACTCTTCCCTCATTCTCTTCTTGTTTCATCTATGTTCATTATTTTGTTATGATTTTGCCTTTCATTTCTTCATTATTTTACTATATTGCCATTGCATTCCAAAATTGATCGTCCCCCTCACTTTATTCTTGTACAATTATAGATACAGTGGTGAAAAATGATTCAATTTGATCATCTATGCTTTAAATCTATAACGAAATTTAATTTGGAACGTTAAAAATCTGTATCTTGTTGGGACAATTGTGTCATATTTAAAGTTGATAGGGATGTTCATGCAAAATGAGACTTTGAGTACTTGTCCGTTAAAGCCCTTGACGAAAAAGCATGTCAACAACGTAATTATAGAGATAGAACGTTAATTGAGTGGATGGCATTGTGGTAATTAACGTGATTAGACAGGGGCAGCGGCGGGACTCGATGCCTAGTCATACTCTGTTTGTGCCGTCCACGTCAAAAGAGCTCACTGACAGCGACTACGTGTCTGCCACCTCGGACTACCTCCGCCGCACAGATCTCGCCACGTGGCGATCGATCTGGTTGCACTTAATGGCTCCACCTACCTGCTTGGTCCATCTATTTATTATTTTATTATTTATTTTTCCGTTTCTTTTTCGATTTATTATTGTTTTCATTTTCCCCAATCTCACACTCTCACTTTCTCTTCCAGAGCTCTGAACCGAGACGGCTCAGCTTCAAGCACAATCTCTCTGTTCGTTTTCTGGGCATTTTTGCCGGTTAAGCTTTCCGGAGGAGCTACCCGTATTCTCCGGCACCGGAGCTAGTGTTGGCTCGTCCAATTTCGGTTAATTTTAGTTCAGCACTTGGGTTTCTCCGGCGAGGTTTCTGAGTTAGGTTGCTAAGCTAAACCTACGCATTTCTCGGTCCTTAGATCGAAAACGTTTCTGGGTCTCTTCTCTTCTTAGCTCTGATCTTCTCTTCGAGCTCCATAGCTCGAGAGCTAGTACCCTTTTTTTTCTAAGTATTGTTTGGGTTGTTTGGCTTTGGGCGGCGGAAGAAGTTTCGTCGCCGTTGAGATTAGGGTTGGTCTCCTCTCGCTTGAGTTAGGTCTCGCTAGATTTCTATGGGTTTGAGTTGAGAGAATGGGAGCAGTATTGAGAATGAAGACGCTGCTCATCTGCATCTGCTTGGCGGGGGAGGTGGTGGGTCTGGGGCCCGCGCCGGCGGGATCCCTGAACCCGTCCTTCAACGACGACGTACTGGGGCTAATCGTGTTCAAGGCCGATATTGAAGACCCAAAGGGCAAGTTAGCTTCCTGGAACGAAGACGATGACAGTCCCTGCAACAATTGGGCTGGGGTCACTTGCAACCCTAGATCTAACAGGGTCTCCGAGCTCAATCTTGACGGCTTTTCCCTCTCCGGCAGGATCGGCCGTGGATTGTTCCAGCTGGAGTTTCTCAGGAAGCTCTCGCTTGCTAGAAACAATCTCTCCGGACCCATAACCCCCAATTTTGCTCGGCTCGAGAGCTTGAGGGTCGTTGATTTGAGCGAGAATGGGCTCTCCGGAGCTTTGCCGGATGATTTCTTCCGGCAATGTGGGTCTCTGAGAGCGTTTTCTCTGGCAAACAACAAGTTTTCCGGGAAAATTCCAGGTAGCTTGAGCTCTTGCTCCTCTTCCCTTGCAGCTCTTAACCTGTCTTCCAATCAGTTTTCTGGTTCAGTCCCTTCTGGGGTTTGGTCTTTAAGCAATCTTAGATTGCTTGATTTGTCTGATAATCGTTTAGATGGTGAAATTTCTGACGCCATTGGAGGGATGATGAATCTAAGAACAATTAGCTTTCAGAAGAATAAATTTTCAGGGCAAGTTCCAGATAGCTTTGGAACTTGCTCTCTCTTGAGGTCAATCGATCTCAGCGAAAACTCGCTTTCTGGGTACTTACCGGGGACAATGAAGAAGCTGAGCTTGTGTAGCTATCTTGATCTTCATCAGAATTCATTTTCGGGTGAGCTTCCTCAATGGATTGGAGAGATGAAGAATGTAGAGTCCTTGGATGTTTCAAGCAATGCCTTCTCGGGCCAAGTCCCTCCCTCCATTGGGAACCTCCTGTCACTGAAAGTAATGAACTTTTCAACCAACAACCTCACCGGAAGCTTGCCGGAGTCTCTGAGCAGCATTGCAGGCCTTGTGGTCTTTGACTTAAGTCATAATTACTTGATAGGTGATCTTCCTAGTTGGATTTTCGAATCAGATCTTCAAACCTTGGATCTGTCACATAATGCATTCACTGGTGAGATTGTGATATAACCCAAACTTTTGATTTTGATTGAATTGGTTTCAATTCTTGAATGTGTCTCACAACTTCATTGCAGGTACTATCCCTTCAAGTGTTGGAGATATGAAGGTCTTGAATGTGCTTGATTTGGGCGAGAATAGAATCAGTGGAAGCATACCCATTGAAATCGGTGGAGCTAGTTCTTTGAAGGAACTGAGATTGGAGAAGAACTTTCTTGAAGGAAAAATCCCAACTTCGATCGAGAATTGTTCTTCTCTTACCACATTGTAAGTGCTGTTCATAAGATTTAACTTTGATTCATGACAAAGATACTATGTTTCAGTTATGATTGTTGATTGTGTTTGGATTTGAATTTGCAGGATTGTTTCAGAGAACAACCTGACTGGGCCGATACCTGCTGCAATAGGGAAGCTTTCCCGGTTAGAGAATGTAGATTTATCCTCAAACAGCCTCGCCGGAGCTCTGCCGAGACAGCTGGCGAATCTTCCTCACCTTGTGTCTTTCAACATCTCCCACAACAATCTCGCCGGAGAATTACCCGCCGGTGGGTTTTTCAATACCATTTCCCCGTACTCTGTTTCCGGCAACCCATCTCTCTGTGGCGCCGCAGTCAAGAAGTCCTGCCCTACCATCATGCCCAAACCCATTGTCCTTAACCCCAACACGACACCAGACTCCGGCGAAGCTGTAACACAACTGAACATTACTCACAAGCGGATCATCCTCAGCATCTCTGCCCTTGTAGCCATCGGCGCGGCGGCTCTGATCATCACCGGTGTGATCGCCATCACCGTCCTCAACCTACGCATCCGATCCTCCACATCACGATCCGCAATGCCGCTCACGTTCTCTGGGGGCGACGACTACTTCACCCGTTCCCCTACCACCGACGCCAACTCCGGCAAGCTCGTCATGTTCTCTGGCGACCCCGACTTCAGCACCGGAGCCCACGCGCTCCTCAACAAGGACTGCGAGCTCGGGCGGGGCGGGGTCGGAGCGGTCTACCGAACCGTCCTCCGCGACGGCCGGCCCGTCGCCATAAAAAAGCTCACCGTCTCGAGCTTGGTAAAATCCCAAGAAGATTTCGAACGGGAAGTCAAGAAACTCGGAAGAGTCAGACACGAAAACCTCGTATCCCTCGAAGGCTACTACTGGACGCCATCATTACAGCTCCTGATTTACGAATTCGTCCCTGGAGGAAGCCTCTACAAGCACCTCCACGAAGGGCTAGGCGGTAATTACCTCTCCTGGAACGAGCGCTTCAACATAATCCTCGGAGCAGCCAGGAGCTTATCCCACCTGCACCAATCCAAGATCATACATTACAACATCAAATCGAGCAATGTCCTGATTGACGGTGCAGGAGAGCCCAAGCTCGCCGACGTTGGCCTAGCGAGATTGCTCCCAATGCTGGACCGTTACGTCCTCAGCAGTAAGATCCAGAGCGCTCTCGGGTATATGGCGCCCGAGTTTGCTTGCAAGACCGTGAAGATCACTGAGAAATGCGATGTCTATGGGTTCGGGGTCCTGGTTCTCGAGGTCGTGACAGGGAAGAGACCGGTGGAGTACATGGAAGATGATGTGGTGGTGCTGTGTGATATGGTGAGAGGAGCGCTCGAGGAAGGGAGGGTCGAGGAATGTGTGGATTTGAAGCTTCTGGGGAAGTTTCCGGTGGAGGAGGCTGTTCCGGTGATGAAGCTTGGGTTGATTTGTACTTCACAGGTGCCGTCAAACCGGCCCGAGATGGGAGAGGTTGTGAACATTCTGGAACTTATCAGGTGTCCCTCGGAAGGGCTTGAGGACGAGTCGGGTTGAGATTGGGGTTGGGATGGGTTTTTCCGGCGAAGATGAATCCGGCTTTGTTGATTTGGGTTTATGATTTTAGGGGAGGAATGTTTTGTTGTTTTGTGTTTTTTAAGGTTTTTTTTTTGTTGTTGCTGTTTATGTATTCTGTTTGTAGTTAGTTTCTGTGTTGTACGGACAGCTTGTGCCGGATTCTTCTTCACCGGGTTCCGATTCCGGACCTTATTGGATGTTATGGTTCTTCAGCTTATGATCTTTCCTCGTACATTTTATGTTTTGGTTCCATTAGTACGAGGTTTTGATCTAATCATGTACCCAATTGTTCCTATGTTTAGGAGTATCAGTTACAGGCTGGTTGATCCATTATGAGTTTATTTTGATTCGATAAGATTTGGGGTTAGATTGGAAAATCAAAGATCCATCATTTGTTTGAAGATCAGTACGTTTATCTAACTCGATAAGGTTCGAGTTTCGATTGAAAGATCTATTATAGGTGGATCCATCATGAGTTCCAAGATCAATAAGCATATTTGATTCGATAGAGTTTAGAATACGATAATTTATACTCTGTGTTAGATCCATCATGAGTTTCAAGATCATTACTAAGTGTATATGACATCGTTTGGAATTTGAAAGTTCATACTCTACGTCATTAAATGTATATCCGACTCGAAAATTTAGAATTCGATAATTTACATTGTATGTGTTGAATCCATCATGAATTCTAAGAATATTTGACAGTTTATACCGATCATATTATGAGTTTTATTATTCGTATGTTTATTTGGCTCGATCAGATATGTGCAACTTGATCCATAACGTTCGGATTCTTCCTCGTACAATCTGAAGCATTGACCTATGTTTTTTCCTGTCCTAGTGGAACTTCGAAGTATGTCTCAAAGTTCAGTTTTCATTGTAAGAAAAAAAGAGTCAACGCCTCTCAGTACGGGAGCAGGGCCTGGATGTGTCGGTCGTTGGGGAGCTAAACGTTGCCGTTTTAGTTTCAGAAATTGTGTTGCCTTAATACGATACCGTTTGCTCTGGCCGTCTCTTTCCTCTCTCCATTTCGTTCCTTCTTCACATTTTACAGTACCAGTTAGAGACTGTCATGAGGTTTAGAAATTGCGCATTTCCTTCATCAATCTGGCGATTTCGTCGCGCTAAACCCTAATTGGAGCTCATTTCGACATAGAAGCACAGCTCTATATCTTCAATTTCAGTGAGATTAATATATGATAGCTTACCCAATTTAGGGTTCTATACGATGTCGTCTTCCGAAGAAATCGGGATGGTTCCTTCACAGAGGCTCGAGAACGGAGCCAACTCTCAGCTACACTTCCAAGACGAGACCTT